>PVHP010025901.1:0-25121 GCA_004024765.1 Zapus hudsonius | reverse complement strand
CTTCCCCTTGCCAGAGTTTGGCACACCTTCCTGCCGCTGTTTGCAGTGCTGTGGCAGAGGTGATGTCCAGCCCTCTGCTCATGCCATCGTTTTCCCTGCCAGAATGGAGTCTCCCCTCGAGTCCGTAAGCCAAATAAACCCATTCCTCTACAAGCCGCTTTTGTTTGGGTTCTTCCTGCGCAGCAACTAGAAAGCTGACCGCAACATCCCCCTTCCATGTCCTCATGCTGGCTCAACTTCAGGCTATAAGGAGCATAAAACAACTCACCTCAGGTGGATAATAGTTTAGTGGCTCAAACTTAGCATCAATTTTATAAAAGGCCAGCTCCTGCTCTAGCTCATACTGCTTCTGACATGCTCGTGTTAGTTCCATGGTCTTCTGCTTTAGCTATTGGTCAACAGATGAGACAAATGGTATCAGTAAGTCAGCACTGATGATGGGAACACAGATAACACAACACTGAGGATATTTTATTTAAATCCTGTATTACTGAAAAGGAAACATAAAATTACGATTTCAGAAAAGATCACATAAAAGACCTTTGAAGTTTAATGCTATTTTAGGATATAGTAAATAAATATTTTGAAAGCCACCTAAATTTTCTTTATTTTTCATGAAAATACTCTATCAACCATATTTAAATACCTGCTTCCCTAATAATTATCACTAATTTTATTTTCTCTTCAATTTTAGTAATAGTATCAAATCATGAAGAGAAATATATTTAATACTAACTACAAAGGCATGAGAAACAATGAGAAAGAAAATAAAGGTTGGTTCCAGCTAATCTGTTGTTGCTCTAGTATTCATAGATAATGGATTTTAGCTTTAAGTATTCAAAATATCTTTTTATTTTTTATTTATTTATTTTTTTGATAGGAATCACTACATAGCCCAGTCTGGCCAGAAACTATGTAGTTTAGGCTGGTCTAATTTGTGATCTTCCTGCCTCTTGAGTACTGGGATTGCAGGTGTGTGCTACCACACTGGGCTAGCATACATCATTCTTTGTAGGAAAGAGTAAGAAATGTAAATAAACTCAATCAGATCAATGTGATAACTACTTTTGATTAGTAATTTTACTCTATAATTTTATTGTTACTCTGAAAGATTTTTGGACTAGGAGAATGTAAAAATAATCCAATCTAATTTATAAATACAGAAATAAGCCTCAAATTGGTGAACTTATTTGTCAAAACTTACATAACTATCGATACTATATAGAACCAATGCTTTGAGCTCATTTCAAAGGTCCACTAAGTGATTTTTGTCTCTCTCTTTTTTGTGGCAGTGTCTGATAGTTGAGATCAGACAAAAACATGCAAAATATTACATTAATAAGAAAATGCAAGTTGAAGAGAAGAAAACATAAGCATGAACAATTTGTAAAGCCAGGAAATCAAAATCATGCACAGTTCAGCTTACAGTCACCTCCTGAGTATCCACCAAAGTGGAAGTAATACTGATCCAAGTTCTCACTGTGTGTCAGACGCTGGGGCTACATAAATATGTGATTTACGAGATAAAAGCGACACAGAGACATTAAATAAGTTGCCCAGCAGTGCAGCAGATAAAAAGGCAGTGCTCAAAGCCATATCATCTGGTTTCAAATATAAAACTCTGATGTCCCATGATGTCTTTGATGCCCTGCTACAGGGTGACTAGCACATTACACTGATGTTTTCTCTGAATACGTTAGGCCCTGAGTGCCAAGGAAGCAACTCATAATTGACAGCATCAACTAATCTTGGGGCTTTTCTTCCTCAAGCTCATTGACAAGCAAAGGAAATCAGATTGGGGCCATGGGATATACATGGGCTATTTTCTATAATAATCTATACATTTTAAGGTACATTTGTGGTTTTATAATTTAAGGCTAAGTATATTAAGCCCTGAGTAAATGTCTTTTGGGAGAAATTCATAAATGAGAACAAACTAGGAGTCAAGGGAACTGGAAAGTAGGCTAGTTGCAGGATTGGCTATGGATAATCAAGAGATGGCTGTAGATAACATTTACCAATAGGAAAAACACAAACTTTTCCTCACATTCAAATTGTTATCCTATGTACACATCCATTAAATAATATACACAGACACAATCACATTTCCCAAGGAGGCAAGCCAGTCTCAAAACTTAAAAAGTACACAAACATACTAATACAAATTATCATGCAAACCACAAAAACCAATGTGCAGTTCAGTCCTGAAGGAACTACCTTTAGTAAGGAAGAGTAAAGACTCAGTAGAAAAGATCCTGCAAGAAACCAAGATCAGGGCTAAAAGCAGCAACAAACACATATTGCCATCTAGAGAACTCTACAGAATTAAGCTCTAATACTACAAGTTTTTCTTGATTAGTACTGGAAGGCATGGTTCTTACATGCCTTCAGAATAATACATCTGAGATATCTAAACACCATCTTCAAGCAAGACACATATGAAAGAACCCAAAATGCTCTGAATGTGGGACTAATAGTGACAGTGAAACCAGCTCAGCTTTCCAGCATGTCCCCTTGGTATAAATTAACTTTTGTCAGGCAAAGAGGAAGGTAGTTAAGAATTCATAATTTAGGGCTGGAAGTGTGTAACTCATGGTTAAAAAGAAGAATGCATATTTCAAGGAATAACTTCTTTCCCCACACAAAATATTCTTTTCCCCTTGTTAAGAAAATAGCAAGTGATTAGGCAGAATAATTCTTGTGAACAGGAATGACCACCTAGACTAGTTCCTTCCAAGCCCCTAACCCACACCTCTGCATATCTCCCAAGGCCCTTCCCTCCAGGGCAGTTTCCCCTCCCCCACGGGGCATAAACGCCTTGTCTGGCACTCTCTGGCTCTCTTCTTTGGCTTCTTCCTGAGGCACATTCCTGTTTTCTCTTTCTGTTTCTCTGTGTGTCTCTCCCTCTCTCTGTTTCTTTCCCTTTTACTATTTTCTCCACTTCCTGGGTCCGGAGTTCCTTCTGAAGCACTTTACGATCCTGCTGCTCCACTTTTTTCCTCTTGATTCCAATCTGTTCTGCTCCACTCCTCCCCACAGTGAACTGCACCCACCTTCCCATTCCACATCATTACCCCAAGAAAGCTGCAGGCTGAATCCCACCAGACAGCGGTTTATCACACAGTCAACTACAACTTAAAGGTTTTTGAACATATTTGTATGAAAACATGTCTTCCCAATTCTGTGCCAGGAAATTTCTTTTTTAAACATAGGGTAAAGAATTCTCTACCTTCAGAGAACATAGCCAAAGTAACATGAAATATAGACTCACCAATTCATTTTTCGTTTTTAGATCATTTTCTAGCTCCTCACAGCTCTGTTTCTGTAATATGGCTGCTTCTTTTAGTGATTTGTTTAGTTTATCTTGAGTTTTAATTTCTTCAAGAAACTTTGTTTGTTTGCTCTTAAGCACTTCAGTTTCCACCATCTTCTTTTCTAGGTCTTGCTCCAGTCTTTCTACCTCTTCTGTCAATAACAATATAGTCGTTCATTTATTATTACATTCTCTGCTTGAGAAATACTTTTTTTTTCAACTGCAAATACCAGATCAGCTGGCCCACAAGCTTTGGAATTCTCCTGATTTTGCCTCTCACTGCTTTAGGCACACTGGAAATTACAGATGCATGTGCCACTTGTGCATGGCTTAACTTGGGTTCTGGAGATAAAAACTTCCAGTGGTTAGTTCTTCTAACTGCTGAGCCATCTCTTCAGCCTCGTTTCATTTTTAATGACTAAAAGAATTAACAGCATCCGCTCTTCCCCCCATTCTTAGAAATGCTGTTTGTTCATTACAACAAACCTTGAGGTTATCTGCATTTTGTTTATGCCCATTTCCTGGTCTACAAGCTACTGATGTATATTTAATTTGGGACTGTTTCTGAACTTTTAAACATAAAAAACACAATTATTAAGTATTAGAGGAAAGAAATTATAGAAAGAAACTTCATATTTTCAGTCAAATGTCTACTTCCCATTCTTCACCTGTGCTAATCTAGCACTTGTACACACCCCTCCTGAACTGCCCATCGAGATTGGTCATAACCGATCAAAAGCATTTCTCTGTGCTATCTTATCTTACTCCCTGTGTCAGCCACAGTCAGCAGAGTGACCACTTCCTCTGTTGAAATCTTCTCGGGCATTCAGAACCACTATTTCCTAGACACTTTGACCTTGCTGGTCTTCTGTCTATACTTTCTTAGCTGGCTGCCTTTCTTCCTCTTTTCACACCTTACACACACATAGCCAAAAAGTAATTTTACAAAATATTTTTAACTTGCCTCTGTTTTGACTTGATCCATCATATTAGGTCAGGAGTAGAATTTTCCCTAAGTGGCATCATGTCAACACTCACAAAGTTTTAGATGTTGGAGCATTTTACTTATGCCCAGATTAAGGATGTTCATCCTATTTCTCCAGTTCACACCTCTCTAAACTCCACGTTCATATTTCTGTCTACCTGGCTGTCCTACAGACATCTCAAACTCATTATTCCCCAAATGAAACTCTGAGCTCTCCCACTTTTATAAGTGATACCTTGTAGCCTCATAAGCCAGAAGCCTCAAAAATATCCAATCCATTAGAAAGTGCTTTTTTTTAAGGGGGGGATGGTCTGAGAAAGAGGTTCTAAAGTGAAATGTGGGTATTATAAATCAAACGTACTTTATTAATCTGCCCTAATTGGAGTGGTGCTGTAGCTTTAAGAATAAAGGAGGGTGAAGTTTAGGAGAGAAGAGAAGATGCCTGCTGCCAGCCTGAAGGTATACAATGTGCACTGTGACTATAGGCATGAATGTTGATTTGGGAAGGGGGATATGCAAGCTGAAGGAGAATTGAAGAAAAGAGGTGGGGGGAAGGAAGACAGAAAGTGAAAGGAAAAGAATCAGAGAGAGGTACACACATGAGCAGGGAAAGCAGGGGTGGATAGACATGAAGATGAAGACATCTATGCACCTGGGGGGGTAAGAAGGAACAGAACAGAGAAAAGCTGGTGGTAGAAGAGCTTTTATATCTATTGGCATGTGGGGGGGGATGGAAAATGGGATGTGGACAGCTGGAGGGGGCTGGTGGAGGTAAGAGGAGTCCCTGTGGAGAGTGAGCCCCTTTGAAGGAACATTCCAGTTTCGAGTAGGCAGGAGGAGGGTGCTCTGAGGCTGACACTGTGTACCTTCATTTTCACATTTACCGCATACTTAGAGCTCTGCAAGACTCCTCTAGTCCAAAGTACCAAATCCTTCCATTCTCCTTCTGCAAACAAGTTCCTAAAGACCCAAAGCCACCTGGCCAGAGACACTGCAGCAATGATCCACTTCTGATACTCTCCATTTCTGCAACTTTTTTTCTTGAGTTTTCCTTGTCATACTCAGCTTTCAGTTCCTGGAACTCACAACTTGAACTCTGTAACTTCAAAGAACAACATGTTCCCTCTCCCTGAATTCCATTCTCAACATGGCTAATCCTTTCTTCCCTTTGTTTTCAGCATGTTATTTTCTCAAGGAGCTATTCCTGTACACTACAGAGAGGCTTCCCTTGTTAATAAGCCTGGGTTTACATGTTTTCAACATCTACTCTATAAAACAAAAGCAGCGTGAAAGCCACCACCATGTAATACTGCTCACTGTTACCCTCAGTGCCTCAGGTACCCTCAATGTCAAGGAGTTAATGTGGGCTAGGAGCATGGTCGCTTTCTTTTGCAGATTTTCAGATTTTGCAGATTGCAGTTTAGGGGTACAGGACCGAGAAGAACATGGATACCATCCTACCCTGGAAAGACTAGAACGCTACTCTGGTTCAGCCTGATCAAAGATGGTGACAAGGAGGGCTGGAGAGATGGCTAAGCGGTTAAGGCACTTGCCTCTAGTGCCTAAGGCCCCCAGTTCAATTCCCCAGTACCCACATAAGCCAGACCCACAAGGTGGTGGCCCTGGTGCTTGCTCTCTCTCTCTCTCTCTCTCTCTCTCTTTCTCTCTCTCTCTCTCTCTCTGTATCTCTCTGCTTAAAAAATGAATAAATAAAATATTTTTTAAAAAAGATGGTGACAAAAAAAAAAAGATGGTGACAAGGAGTAAGCTTTCTTATTCTTGAACTTTTCCTCTGTGTGCCACTGTGGACAGGTCAGTCCTCCTCCTGGGCCCAGCAACCAATCAAGACCCATATATGCATTTTACCTTGGCAATGAACATATCCTGATCAGATGCCTAATTTAAGAAAGGACCTGATCTAAGCCTTCACATGAGGGGAACTCCTCTTGGTTTAGGAGCCTTTCTGCTTTTTTTCCCATTTACTTCAACTCTCCCTAAAATAAACCTTTCATAATTTACTCTTCTCTGTGCCTGCATATTGGAGTTCTTTGCTAAACGTGGGCAAGAATTCAAGGCTTGAGAGCCCCTGACTGCCTTGGGAGTTCTAAGCTCACCCGGAGCCCAGTCTCTCTCCCTCATCAGCATGGAGATCCAATCCCATACCACAGTGATCTCATTTACATATTATAAATCATTTCTGATACACAGTACTTTTGGAACATGGTCTATGTTCAATAAATACCTTCTGAATTAACCAACTTATGGTGTTATTTTCCATGCTAATTTTGACAGGGTTATAAAGTTCATAATACATTTTTCTAGATAACTTCTAAAGACAAATTCTTTCCTCACTCAGATTTAGTTTATTTTTTCATCTTACCTAAACTGAATCTCTCAAAAGCCTCCTGTCTATCCTGAGTGGTTACTGGCTGACCTTCCAAACTTTCCAATGAACGGAGGTGGAAGATGGTAAACTGGAGGTAATGAGGAAGGGCCGCAATTGGATTTTCAATGAGGATCAGAGAAGTCAAATCTTGAAGAGGTTTCAACTTGCTTACATCCTGAAGCTGAAATGATATAATAGTAGTACTGGTACAGTTCACTTTAAAAATAAATTGATAAAGTACTATCAAGGGAATTGTTCTTAACATGGCAAGACACCTATTCATGAAACCCACTACCAAAAACTAGTAGTATAGGAGAGGAATAGAAAGGAGAGCATATGAGTATTTGGTGTTTGGGGACACCTTTTCACATTATCACTTCATGTGCAATTCCTCACACCACCATGTGAAATGAGTGTCATCTGAATTTCACAGGGGAAGACCCTCAGGTTCAAAGATGTGACTTGCCTAAAGCTCAGAGTCTATAAGTGAATGAAACAGGATTTGAACCTGCTGTTTTCTCATTATATTGATTAAGTTAATTAAAAATGATTGTCATAAAAGATTTTGGTCAATTTTTCAGATATTTGAGCTATAATTGATAGTTTATGTAGACAGAATATACAGACATACCTATATACTTTGAAGATTCTTATTTTCATTCTAAGAACTTATACAGAAATACTAATCCAAATAGCTAAAATAGACAAATATTTTCTCCCAAATAAATAAGTATTGCCCTTAGTGATGTTAATGTCAAAGAGATGAGAAAACCTAAAGTTATGAATAAATATTGACTTATTTCCCTGTTATTCAGCAAACACTGAGTATGACTGAAAGATTAAGCATTCTGAGAAATATTTCTGGCAAATTTTAGATCCACGGCTAATTCTCCCATCATCCTACAGATATCAAGAGCTCTAAGGTGATACTGTACAACATGGCATGGGGTATGGGCTCTGAGGCTCTTAGGCTGTTGCAGCAAAATGGTAGAGTCCCTTTACCAATCTTTATGAAGACGAAATAAAAAAAATAAAGATATGAGCAGAATGTGGTAGTGCTTTCCTGTAATCCTAGCATATGGGAGGCTAAAGTAGGTGAACTGCAAGCCCCAGGCCAGCCTGGCTACACAGAAGTTCCAAGGTAGCTGGAATTACATATATATATATATATATATATGTATGTATATATATGAGAGATATATCATAAAACCCCTCAATATAAATAAACTAACAAACAAATATTAACAATACTATATTGGATAAATGTTGCTCACTCCCATTGGCCTTCACAGTTGAAGGTTTAAGAATCATGACCTCTGAGTTATTGCTTTAAAGGAGGTTTTTTTTTTATTTATTTGTGAGCTAGGTGTGGTGGCGCACGCCTTTAAACCCAGCATTTAGGAGGCAGAGGTAGGAGGATCACTGTGAGTTCAAGGCCACCCTAAGATTACACAGTGAATTACAGATCAGCCTGGGCTAGAGTGAGACCCTACCTTGAAAATCCAAAAATTTATTTGCAAGGATGGAGAGAGAATAAGAATGGGTGTTCAAGGGCCTCTTGTCACTACAAACAAACTCCAGATACATGCACCATCCTGTGCATCGGGATTTTACATGGGCACTGGAGAATCAAAACCAGGCAATTAGACTTTGCAAGCAAGTGCCTATAACCCTGAGCCATATCTCCAACCCAAGTGTTTTAAAGTTTTTAAAGCATTTTCATACCTATTATTTCCTCTAAGCTCCTAAACACCCCTGTAAAAACAGACATAAGTTACTTATTCTAGTTTAACCAGGGAGTTTAAGGAGATTGAGGGACTCTCCAAGGACAATCACAGCCCTTGGGGTAGGGGGTTATGAGTAGCAAAATTTTATTTAAGTCTTAACAGGACAGAAAGCAAAGCTATTGAAAAAAGGAGGGGTCTCAAGTGTGTCATCCCTCATTTTCAATTCTAATATATTATATGTAATATTCTTTGAGTTTTTCCTCAATTTTAATACAAATTTAATTAATGTTTTTACTTAGAAAATACTTAGTGAAAAACCTACCTATGAATAAATACCAGAAGACAATGACAAATTATACTCAAGAGAAACATATACATCATTATTCAATTATGTAAATCATGGCAGAAAAATGGTTTTCTTATAAAAAGCAAATGTTCAACCAATAATACCCAACATCATAATCAAGACTAATTTGTAACTTTGCAAACTTTACTATCAGATAATATTGCAGAAAAAAAGGAAAGCTCTTTTCTAGATATTTGGATCCTGGTTCAAGCTGTGATTTTGTATAAGCAACAACCTCTCAGATTTTACTTGCAAAATAGGAATAAAATGTATGATTTAACTCAGAATTATCAAGCTCATTAATTTAACATAGATATGCATGGCACCAGCAATGGGGCTATCACAAGGTTCAAATGAAATGATAATATGAAAATACTGAGATCAATTCTTACTCATAATTACTATGGAATCTATCCAAAAAGAAAACTGTCTGTAGTTAATTACTCTAAAGAAACTTAGGTTAAATCTGAATTTGGTCAACAAAACAAGGACATTAAAAGATATCCTAAGCTGGGCATGGTTGCGCACGCCTAAGCACTCAAGGCAGATAGGAGGATTGCTGTGAGTTCGAGGTCACCCTGAGACTACATAGTGAATTCCAGGGTCAGCCTGGGCTTGAGTGAGACCATACCTTGAAAAATGAAAAAAAATAAGTAAATGAGCCGGGTGTGGTGGCACATGTCTTTAATCCAAGCACTCGGGAGGCAGAGGTAGGAGGATTGCCGTGAGTTCAAGGCCACCCTGAGACTAAATAGTGAATTCCAGGTCAGCCTGGACTAGAGCAAGACCCTACCTTGAAAAACCAAAACAAACAAAAAAAATAGATATCCTAGTCTTTAAAAACCAATTTAAGGGGACAGGGGAGATTGCTCAGTGTTTAAGGCACTTGCTTGCAAAGCCTGCCAGTCCAGGTTTGATCCCCCAGTATTCGTATGAAGCTGGATGTAAAATGGCACATGAGTCTGTG
Organism: Zapus hudsonius; assembly: GCA_004024765.1. Lineage (NCBI taxonomy): Eukaryota > Metazoa > Chordata > Mammalia > Rodentia > Dipodidae > Zapus > Zapus hudsonius. The sequence goes on along the minus strand of PVHP010025901.1, from coordinate 15,397 downwards.
ATCCCAGTGTGCCTATGACAATGGGTGGCAGAGCCAGGAGAATCTAAAACTCACATGCCAGACTCCTTTACATCTGTAAGAGACTTTATCTTACAGGAAGTGGTAGAGCACAGCCACCTCAGGGCTGTCCTTTGAGCTCAACACACAGGAGTTGGAGGCCTATGCCCTCCAACTCCTCACAAAACAGGTATTAACAAATCAAAAATTTTGAAAAATTAGCTAGAGGAACATACATTTAATCCCAATACTCACTAGGCTGAGGTAGGAGAATCACCATGAGTTAGAAACCATCCTAGGTTACAGAATGACAATCTAAGCTAAAATGAGATCCTGCTTCAAAAACATATAAACATAACAAAGACAATTGAAAAAAGTAACTCTTGCTACCCGAATAACTTACCGATGATATCTTATTGCCTTTCAGATTAAGGACTCGCAAAGATTTCAACTTCTTCCCTAACCACAATGGAATATGCTCAATTTCATTTCCTGCAAGGTTTAGCTTTTGCAGATTACACATATTTTCTATGCCTTCAATTTTGCTGCAACCAAAGATCAAAATCAAGCTTAGTAAAATGACAAAGTTCTTTCATTATAATTTTAAAGTAAATGGTCTTAGTTGAACATGAAGTTACTTTTCAAAACCATAATTTATCAAACTTTTTCCTAAATGATAACCAAGGAAAGTGGCCCAGACTAAAATTTCCAGAACAGTTAAACTGCCAACCTTTTGTTACTATGCCCAATAATCCCATATATTAGACTTTGGATAGGAAAGTGGGTGTGCAAGACACTATCACTGACTATTGCAAGGAGTATTAGCATAGCCAAGGGAGAGCTGGGAAACACAACAGCTCACACTGCCATGTATACACTCCTGTCCAAGACATGTCCATAATTACTACATTAAGTCATCACCAAAGGTAACTGTCAGCAAGACATAGGAGGCCCTAAAATGATACTGGGTCTATGAACAGAAGCACAGCAATAAAATATTTAAATTAATAAAACATTTGTCAACATTCCATCAGCTTTTATTGATGGTGCACTCCTCAAGTTATCTACAATTTAGTTGTCAACTTAATTCCCTAGTCAATTTTTTATACTGAGAAAATATTCTGAAGTTTCCCTATCTTCATTTTTGTTTTGCTGAAATTATTTTCATCAGGATTTCTTTTTAAGCAAATTTCACATTGTAACTAGAAATTAGAAATTCTCTCACTGTTCTCTTTTATTTCTTGGCCATCATTTTCATGAAGTCTGATTTGGGGAGAGGGTGTATAGAGATTTTTTTTCCTTTTTTTATTAGACTTTTTATTAAACTAGTCAAGTGCAGTAGTGAGAAGGGAGAAAGCGTAGAACAAGGAGTTCAATCTGTAACTGATTGTGAACAATTAATTGTGATAACTCACTACCTTTGGACCAGCCGAGAACTTTTTTTTTTTTTTTCGAGATAGGGTCTCACTCTAGCCCAGGCTGACTTGGAATTCACTATGTAGTCTCAGGGTGGCCTTGAACTCATGGTGATCCTCCTACCTCTGCCTCCCGAGTGCTGGGATTAAAGGCGTGTACCACCATGCCCGGCTTCAGCCGAGATTTTTTAAGAGTTGATTCTTATCCAGAGGTACGGACAGGCGAACCTGGCTGAATACTAGTCTATCCATGGTCCCCTGTCACAAGGACTGATCCAGACGACCCATGGAGGAGGTTATCCAGTTGAGGGGGGAGGGGAGGGCAGTGGGGAATTGGGGATAACAACTCATTGTTTGCCCACTAAATGTTGTAACTCATTATGGACAAAAAAAAAAAAAAAAAAAGAGTTGATTCTTGCAACATTTCCCCTGTAAACAAGTTTTCTATATGTAATTTTAGTCATCACTAGGCTTTACTACATTTATTTCTCACAGTATTTGTGTATCTGAATGTGCATTTAAAATTAGAAACAAGGGGCTTAGTGGTTAAGGCATTTGCCTGCAAAGGAGAAGGCTCCAAGTTCAAATTCCCAGTACCCATGTAAAGCCAGATGCACTAGGTGGTGCATATATCTGGAGTTTGTTTGCAGTGGCCGGAGGTCCTGGCAAACCCATGCTCTCTCCATCTGTCTCTTTTCCTCTCTCAAATAAATAAATAAATTATTTTTTAAAATTAGAAACAATATTTATAGTGTCATTCTTATGTTCTTGAGCAAAGAACAGAAGGCATACATAGGATCAAAAGATGTGGAATATCATTGGGCTCAAAATGGAAAGACTTAAACACTCACTTCATGTCAACATTATTTATATAATAAAGCAGTGAATCATAGATAATATCTGAAGAACGGTCCTGCCAAAAATCAAAGTAAAATTTGGTAATCAGAAAAGGTATCTGCTTCTCTAACAATGCTAAACAAGATATTGCCCTGTATTTAACTAGTGTTGAAACAAAAACAAGTTATACGAGGGGCTGAAATATCAATAAATAAGAATCAAAGCACCTGCTATTTCAGGGGATTCTTCTATAACATGGGTAGCATTAGTCTATTTCTCTAATAAGAAAGACCCTAAGATGCTACCTAGAAAAGTATTACTCACCTGATTTTGTTACATGATAAGTTGAGCTCACGTAATTTTAATAGCTTGTCCATCTTCTCAATCTTCCCTATTAGATTGTGGCTGAGATTCAGTACTTCAAGTTTAGTGCATTTTTCCAAATTTTCAATATACTAATTGAGAACAAATGACAAATACTTTACACAACAAATGTCTTCACATGAAGCACATTTAAATATGTGCATCAGATTGTTTTGGTCATTCACCAGAGAACAATAACCCCTCCTTCCTGGACAATGTCTGGTACAGTTAGTTCTCCTTCACCACAAGTAGCAAAACTCTGGGCCTCCACGCTCTTCTTGTCCTCAGCAGTGGCCAACGCAGATGCTGTTGTGTACACTGCCATAGCACTACTGTCTGCCACGTACTGGGTGCTAATAAGTAAGTGACTGAATGAGCAGAGGCTATCTAACTATGACTGGGTGGTAAAAAAAGTCCTCACAGAAGTACACCAAGATGAGACTTTATTAACATAAGTATTCTCTAGGAGCAGAGAATAGCAGGCTGGTTTACAAAAACAAAAATCAGAGGGCCTTAAAAGAATAAGCTTGATGTGTTTGACACAAACACAAGGAAAGACTTTTTGTTGCTTTTCATCTTTCATCTTATTTAGCGATTCTGTGACATTTTATTATCTGTTTCTACCTGAAGTTCCCCCTCCTTTAACCTCCGTTGTAATAATGGTCATTTACATAATTTTGAACTGCCTGTTCACATACCCTTTGTAAATTTTGCAAATTTATGTTGTCTCTTTTTATTACTGAATTTTAAGAGATCCTTTATATTACCTTAATGCTGTTACACGTTATAAACACTAAATAGCAGGTTTCTGCTCCTTTTAATATTTAAGAAGATGTCTTCCATTAACACAACTCTTAAATCTTTCAACTAACCCTATCATGTTTCTTTGTAGTATTGGCACTACTGTTGACTTAGGAGGGCCTTCCCTACTTTGAGATTTTAAAGTGTCTTATAGTCTTTCTAGTACTTTTAAAGCATTTGTCTTGGTTTAGTTTTTTTGTTCTGCTTTGTTTACACTTAGTTCTTTACTTTTGCTTGTAATGTGCAAGAATGTACATTTCATTTTTTTTCAATTAAAAGTCCATGTTGTCTATTACAATGTGGTCATGTAACATAGTTTGAGAATAAAGTAGCAAATATTCTAGAACAAGGACAAGATTTCTCTATAGAAGGCTAGTGTGGTAGTTTGACTGAATGTCCCCCAACAGATTCAAAAGTTTTTCTCCAGCTGGCTGGCTGGAGGTGTCACCTAGGCCAGATGCTATGCCCCAGCCCTAAGGTGATTCAGGCGTGGATGTAAAATTCCAGCTATACATGTGCAAAGAGCAGTTGGAGCTGAAGTCTGGCAGTCCTGCTGTTGTTTGCTAGTTAGAGTGTGCTTGCTTGTTTTGGAGGAGCTGGTGCTGGGTCTCTCTCTTTGTGGATCTGTGAAAGAGGGCCAGCCTCTTTTGCTGTTCTGAAACTTCCCCTGAATCTGTTATTACAATAAATACTTTTCTCCCAAAACTGTGCCTGGTGTGGAGATTCACCCAGTGGCGTTTGCCTGACTACTACGACAGCAGGATAGCACATGCTCTTGGTTTTGTGGACAACTAATCTCCTTAATTATTTATCATATTATTACTGTGCAAAACCAAATTAATGTGATTGTGTCTCAATAAAAGCATTTACAAAACAAGTATAAAAGGTATAACTTGGCCTGGAAGCTGTAGACAGCCAGTCTCTGCTCTAGAGTTAATCATGTAGAGAATATATAATTAACAGGATCTTTCATATATGGAGACATCCTATTTCTGATGTAGAACTTTCCCTGGAAACAACAAAAGGTCTGCTGCAAATTAGTAACACGAAGATGACATTACAAAAACATTCTGGCAGACTTAAAAAAAATTAAATCAAAATGTACAATCAGAAATTGTTGGTAGCCTACCCTAAATTTCTTGCCACCATCTTTAGAAAGTGAGAGGTTCAGAGATTTTACCAAGGCCAAATTTTCCTGTTTAGTGAGCTTTTTAATGAGAGCCTCTGTAATGTATCGGACTCCTACATTTGAACCAGCTCCTGAAATCACAGAAACAGTCATTATTAGAGGGAGACATAAATATCACAAAATGTATCATTTTCATGCTATATACAAATCAATTCTAAATCCATACAAATTTAAAGACATAGCTGACTACTTCTAATCACAATGCCTTACTAGTTTGCTTCATACCCATTCATTATTATGTTAACAGTCCATTAATTTTACTGGTGTCCCAAGCTTTGTACTAAAGCTTTCACATTCTAATTTTTATTTGTACAATAAACTTCTGAGATAGAAATTAATAATCTCATTTATAAAAAATATTTTCAAAAAAAAAAAGAAAAAAAATTTTCAGGGCTGGAGAGATTGCTCAGTGGTTAAGGCACTTGTTTGGCAAGGCCTGATGGCCTGGGTTTGATTCCCCAGTACCCATGTAAAACCAGATGCACAAAGTGACACATGTGTCTGGAGTTCGTGTGCAGTGGCAAGGGGTCTTGGAGTGCCCATTCTCTCCCTCCCTTTCCCTCCCCTTGCAAAACAAAATTTTTTTTAAATAAAAACATACTTCTAACCATAAGCAGCACTGAAGTGTGTTTCTAAGCACTATCTTCAAGCTGGGTTTGTTATTTATAAATGACAATATAAAGTTAAGGAATATACATATTCTTAAAAACTATTTTCTACATTCTATACTGAGAAACTACATTTGTTGCTTTATGAAATAGAAAGTATCACAACATACTTTATAGACACAGAGTACTAACTTAATAAGTAATAGCAGATCCTCTTTTATGGCCTTTGTGGATACTACCGATTAAGATTGCTAAAGCTGTATTTCATCTTATATAAGTACTCATAAAAAGGAAATTATCTTGGTTCTTGCTTTATGAGTCTAAAACTAATTTAATATTCAGTTCATATGCAGTCTGTGGGCTAAAGGTTCCATTATGATTATTTTATAGTACTAAGTTTATTTGGGCTCTAAATAAAATGATCTTTCTCTTTAATTTGGTTGGTTCTAGAGTGAAAATGACTGAACTAGATTCTGGAATATGAATGAATTCAGAAATAACCATGGACCAACAGTAAAGCTGTATATATAGTACAGTATAAACTCAATGCTGATCATGTGTGTGGTGGTTTGAATGTGATTGTATGTCCCCCACAGCCTCGGATATTTTTTTCTTTTTCTTTCTTTCTTCAGGTACTTTTTGTATATGTGCTTCCAAAGCGAGCACTTACAGGTATTTTCCAGCTTAACTCTCCAGCAGCATGCTGGAGAGGGTGTGTCACTGGGGGCAGATCTGATTCCAGACCAAAGGTGTGGAGAGGAGTTTAAGCCCGGCTGTACTTGCTGGTGCATTTGCTGTCGCCTAGATTTTGCCAGCAGCAGTTGTTATTCTCTCTGCTTGGATGTATGAAGTAAGCACTGATGGAACCTCCCCTAGATCTATAAGCCTAAAATAAATCCCATCCTCCCATACACTGTGTATGTTTGGAAGTTTGCCCCAGCAATGAGGAGCAACAACAGGGTTTATTAATAAAGTCATCAGATGTTCAGGTCAACAGAGGTCGTTTTGTTTGTTTTTTAGTTTTTTCAAGGTAGGGTCTCAGGCTAACCCAGGCTGACCTGGAACTCACTCTGTAGTCCCATGTGGGCCTTGAACTCAGTGATCCTCCTACCTCTGCCTCCCAAATGCTGGGATTAAAGGCATGCGCCACCACGTCTGGACCCAGGTCAAGAGTGGTTAATGATGATTTCATGACCTAGCAAAGAATAGACATTAAAAAAAAATCTAAGACTAACAGAATGTTTTTAAGAAAAGTAACTAAAGAGCTAGTGAACATGTGGAACATAAGTGAAAATCAGCTCATTCACAGGTAGGCAGTTTGAAAAGAAGCAGGCTGCAATAGCCCAAGTCCGCTCACCATTTCACCCTGAACTTTTAGGTTGAAAGCACTATATTCCCAAGTGAAGAGATATGCCCAACCCTAACGAATGAAGAAGATAGCAAACTTAATCTGGAAACTCCTCACCTCTAATCTTCCAGATACTTTCCCCCCTCATTCAGGAGCCTCAATCCTTTCCTGTTATAAGACAATGCCAATAAACAATTCAAGGTAAACAACGAATCAGAATGGGAATTATATGTGGGCCAAAAAAATGTACAGTTCTATTTATGTGTGAGGTTAAATAAGTTTTTAGATTAAAAAGCAATACCTAAGCCGGGTGAGGTGGTGGGTGCATGCCTTTACTCCCAGCACTAGGGAGGCAGAGGTAGGAGGCCATTCTGAGACTACATGGTGAATTCTGGGTCAGCCTGAGCTACAGCAAGACCCTACCTCAAAAAAACAAAAACAAACAAACAAAAAAGCAATACCTTTATGGTCTTGGGACTCCAAAGGTACATTGTTGTCATCTGTACATTCAGCTTGCTGAAAAGGCAGCACCTCAGACTGTCCAATTAAAGGTGAAAGTGACCTAGATCTCATATTGGCCATAAGAGATGATGGTCCAGGAGAGTGCGATGACAGTGGCATCCTTGTTTTGGAGAATTTTTTTTGTTCAGACCTTTTCTTCATTGCAAGAATAAACCTAGGTGGCCATCAAAAGCTGCAAAGAATTTTTAACATATTTAACAAAAGCTGCAAAGAATTTTTAACATATTTAACAAGGTTAAGTTTCCATAGCCATTAAAAGTACTAAATTAGAGGGCTGGAGAGATGACTTAGCAATTAAGGTGCTTGACTGCAAACCTAACAACCTAGGTTTGATTTCCCAGTACCCATGTTAGCCAGATGCATAAAGTGGCGCATGTATCTGGAGTTCACTTGCAACAACTGGAGGCCCTGGCATGCCCATTCTCTCTGTCTATCTCTCTTCTATCTCTCTCTCTGCTTACAAATAAATAAATATATTTTAAAAACAAACTTTCATACCAGTTGTCATGGTTTGATCCAGGTGTCCCCCACAAACAAATGAATGTGTTCTGATACATCAATCCTCAGCTGATGGCAGTTTGGGTTTTACAACCTCGATGAAGCTGTGTTGTTGGGGGCGGGCTTATGGGGTTATAAGCCAGCTCCCCCTTGCCAGTATTTGGCACACCTTCCTGCCGCTGTTTGCAGTGCTGTGGCAGAGGTGATGTCCAGCCCTCTGCTCATGCCATTGTTTTCCCTGCCAGAATGGAGTCTCCCTTCAAGTCCGTAAGCCAAATAAACCCATTCCTCTACAAGCCACTTTTGTTTGGGTTCTTTCTGCGCAGCAACTAGAAAGCTGACTGCAACACCAGTTAAGAGGGGATATAAGATTATAACCCAATGGGAACATGACCAATGTGCAATATGTACATACAGGAAACCTCATTATTAATTTAAAAAAGTAGAAAGATGATAATGAAAGGGGAAGATGAGATCTTAAGGAACACCACGTCGGTGTTCACTTGGTATAGAAGTCTCATGCTAGACCTGAGTTTCAGGACTAAAAAGACTCTATTGTAACAATGTATGTAAAGCACATATTAATACTGCTAATATGATTGTCTAGAGAACTGTCCAGCTGGACCTGGTGGTATATGCCTGTAATACCAATACTTTGGAAGAGGCAGGAGGATTTCAAGTTTGAGACCAGCATGAACTCCATAGAGAGTTCCAGACAGTCAACCTGGGCTACAGAGTGAGTCTATCTTGAAAAGCGATTGCCCTGAAAAATAATAAATAAATAAGAAAAATGTCTAGTACAATAAACTTACTACATTTTTGGAGGATAATTGAGATGTGAAGAGATGAACTGGACACTTTAGTTTTTGCCTCCCCTACTAATCCTAATCTTTTAGTCCTAACTAAAGAACTTTCTATGGAAATAAGGAGGAGATACTTAACAGGCTAGGAAAGAAACAGAATATAGGGGGTAGGAGAGTTTTGGAGGTGTATAGGGTAGTAGGAGGGGGTGGTGAGATTGGGAAGGGGAATTACACAAAACTTGAGAGACAACATGAATCAGTTCCATAGAAACCCTTCTGGATGGGCTTGGTGGCATACACCTTTAATCCTAGCACTCAGAAGGCAGAGGTAAGAGAATCACTGGTGGGTTCAAGGCCAGCCTGGAACTACAGAATGAGATCCAGGCCAAGCTGGAATAGAGTGAGACCTTACAAACAAAAAAGTAAGTAAATTAATTAATTAATTAATTAAATACACACACTCCTTATGGCTAGCATTCTATAAGATTTAAGCACCAATAAAGGGGGAGGAAGAGTCTGGACAGAAGTGCCCTGTAGTAGGTAGAAAAAACTTAACCTTAAAACCACAGGCTCTGGCTGGTAAATCCCAGGCCCAGAACTGGGTTACCTCCAACAGTGAGCTATTGGCCAGGGAGACCCATGAAGTTCCCAAAACAATATAGGCCATTGCCAAAACCCTTGATTACCAGCAAGAGCTAAAAGGTAAGAGCCTATTGCTGAAGACACCACAGGCTGCGGTCACAGGACATCAGAATATCATGCTGGAACCTAAAGTGAAACTATTTCTCTCCTGACTACCTCTCATGGTGCTGGAAAGCACCACGGAAGCTGCTGGGGACAACAGTTACCTACAGCATGAATGAGCAGGGGACCCTGCCAACTACAAGATCAACTGGCCAGGCAAGAAGTACACACTTGTGCAATATGCTACACAGCCACTACAGGTACCCAACTGGTCTCTGACTAGATATGAGGTCTGCTCAATAGGAAAGAACTCCTACCTGGTACTGGTACCAAGTCAGAATTCCCATAGACAGCAAACTCAGAGTCTAGAGAGAAGCTCCCACTGCTCTTTGGATAAGAAGAGTGGGCTTAGACACCAAAGTCTCTCAAATAACTATGCATATCCCCTTTACTACAAGCTGCTCTCATTCTTGGTTGGAGAATCTGTTTTATTCTACAGATGGCAGAGAAAACACAGGAGATTCAAGATAAATCCTTATGAAAAAAAAAAAACCATAGACAACTACCCACCACGAGGCATACCACCTCTACCCTTCTACTGGGGCCCAGGAGAAATTCCAGTAACATAAGCACTTCTCTCACTGCCAGCTTGACAACTAGCTCCAGGGCGATGGCGACAGACACTTGTGGTCAATCAAAACCCATCAAAGCAGATATTCAGGGGCTACAGAGAACACTAAGTCAGACTGCCAACAGGCCTGCTATGGCTCAGGGAACATTGTGGGAGAGGGGGTGGAAAGATTGTAAGAGCCACAGAGTGGGTATGAATATCCTGAGGCACGGTTTCCCCCTCCCTCACAGAGACTGACTGAGCCCTTCATGACTCCACAGTGAATACCATACTCCAGCTGAGGAGGGCCCCCAGGGAAATGGGAGCTGAAATGAGGGAATAAAAGAGTATAACCTTTTATAAAATAAAATAAAGTAAAATAAAATGAAATAAAATTTTAAAAAAGAACCAACTTTCTAGTTTTTCTTTAAGGCCACCCCTCTCATACTCCTATGTATGGTTTATCTTAAAAATAAAATATTAAATTGGGGCATGGTGGTGCATGCTTTTAATCCCAGCACTTGGGAAGCAGAGGTAGAAGAATCGTTGTGAGTTTGAGGTCACCTTGAGACTACATAGTGAATTCCAGGTCAGACTGGGCTAAAGGGAGTCCCTACCCCGAACCCCCCAAAATAATAATAATAATAATAATAATAAACTGTTGTTAACCTGCTGTGACAAAAAATCCAACCAAAAGCAGCTGAATGGAGGAATAGGTTTATTTTGTCTTACAGACTAGAGGGGAAACTCCTGATAGCAGGGAAAATGATGACATGAGCAGAAGCTGGACGTCACTTCCTAGCCAACATCAGGTGGACAACAGCAACAGAAGAATGTGCCAAACACTGGCAAGGGGAAGCTAGCTATAAACCCCATAAACCTGCCCCCAACAACACAGCTCCAACAAGGTTCCAACACCCAACTGTCATCAGCTGGGGGTCGAACATTCAGAACACATTCAGTTGGGGGACATCTGAATCAAACCACTACATGAATAATAGTTAATTAGTTAATTAATTAATTAAAAATCTTGTGCCAAACCTGCCCCCCTCAAGGTCCATCCCAAGTGTCATAGTTCTTCTAGTAAGGCTCTGCCTCCTAGTGCACCCATTCTTTCTGCCTCTCTTCTATCTCTGTCTGCTTACAAATAAAAATATTTTTTAAAACAAGAATATGATGATAGTCATATGTGCATATATGTGTGAATGTATGTCACACAACATGAGCTTAGACGCTCAACAAACTAGAGGTACTGAACACCTGCTGTTAAGATTCTTTTGTCCAGAGCCATGGTGGCGCATGCCTTTAATCCCAGCACTTGGGAGGCAGAGAGGTAGGAGGATCACTGTGAGTTCAAGGCCACCCTGAGACTACATAGTTAATACCAGGTCAGCCTGGGCTAGAGTGAGATCCTACCTCGAAAAACCAAAAAAAAAAAAAAAAAGATTCTTTTGTCCAGAGTGGAAATTTACCAGGTGTGAAGTGACTCAGTGCATGCCCAGGTTTGTAGATATCACAGCCCCAAGATACAAAACTCATGTCTTCAAAAAGCAGAATCAGAACCAAGGCCAGCTTAAAAAAAAAAAAAGAAAGTGGAAAGAAACTCAGGGTGGGGTTACATTAAAACATCAAGAAGACTGTAGCCCGCCAATGTAGAAATACGAAAGACATTCTGTCTTTTTTATCAAAGGATTAAATAAGATAGGAAAACTCATCTCTAGAGAACATCTCTTAGTGGAAGTCCCTCCTGAGTCAACAGTCCTTGAGACCAAAGCTTTAACCAAACGTGAGAATATGAGGCCAAGCTCTGACTAAACAGAGCAAAGCCCAGGACCCTCCTGGAGGGGAGGAATACCCAGTGGACTTCCCACTGGGTGTGCCTGCTTGCCAGAACTCTAAAATCTATGCACCCTTCTGCAGACATAAACACTGCCTTGTCCATGAACTATGGATTGTGTGGTCATTCTTGGACTCCAAACTCTTTTATTTTATTTATTTGAGAGAGAGAGAAACAGACAGACAGACAGACAGACAGACAGACAGAGAGAGAGAATGGGCACACCAGGGCCTCCAGCCTCTGCAAATGAACTCCAGACACATTTGCCCTCTTGTGTATCTGGCTTTATATGGGCGCTGGGGAATCGAACTCTGGTCCTTCTGCATTGCAGTCAAACACCTTAACTGCTATGCCATCTCTTCAGCCCTCCAAACTCTTTTTTAACACTAGGATGAACAAAGACCACACAATGGAAAAGAGAAGACAGCTGAAAGGAAGAGCTAGAGTGAGTGAAGGAGTAAAATAAAGAGAAAACAAAGAATTCAGAGCTGGAAACTCATTTTAAAGGCCAGAAGATAGTCTGCAGAGCAGCACAATGCCACAGGAATGCTGGGAAATCATATGACGACATATAAAAACCCTACTCATTCTACTACCTACAAACCCAGACATTCATCCTGATTGACAACCCTGCCCACCACAGCAACCTAGCTTTCCCCTCACTGTGTTTCCTGGTTGTCAAATGAGGGAACTCTCAATATTCCCAAGCCTTCCGCTTTCTGACCCTGTACCTCCCACACTACATCCCCTCTGGTTTTACCTCATCTCACACTCTCGGGCTATTTATATACTCTTTAACATTCTGAAACTCTGTCTTTATTGTTGTCACCCTTCAAAGCCACAAGTCTTTCTAAAACCAACACCTCTAGTACTGCCCACATCTGCCTCTCATTTTCCCCTCCTAGTTGACTTAAAGTTCTCACCCATGCTGTCTCAGTTCCCAAGATCACAGGAGTCTCCCTCATCTCTGATTCCTTCTATGCCCCACCCCAATACTGCTGTGCCCACCCTGTCTTCCTGAGCTTCAAGCCAGAACACACCCTGACACCTAACTCTCCCCTACTTAAACTATAAAATACTCAAATCCTCAACCTAAGTGCCCAACACTTGCCTTTCTGTTGTAACACCCTGGCCTCTGTGTCTTCCTCTATTCTAGAAGCTTCACTTCCTCTTGACCACTTAAAATCAAGCTTCCCATCCCTTTCCATTCATTTATATCCAATTTCATTGAACAACTTTCATGTGTCAAGGGCTGTGTCAGACCCTAGAAATACAGAGCTAAGAAGGCAAGGTTTCTACACTATTTCCATAAATTATACACCAAAAGTCTCCCTTGTAAACATTTATGCAACTAAAATTAAATTACGATTTGTGAAACTACTTGATCACTATTTCTCCTTCCAGACTGTAGGACTATGAACAAAGGGTGGTAGAAACACACACACACACAAAAAAAAAAACTTTCTGATCGAAAGGGCCATGCTAAGTACATTAAAGACATCACCAATCTGGAATCCTCACAGATGCTATATAAAATCAGAATGATTAGCCTTACAAGTATGCCACTAGCAATCGAGATCTTGGGCCTGAACTGAAATCTTGGGTTCTGGGCGACATTATTAAGATGACTTAATGTGACTTTAGTCTCTAAATGCGTGATCTCCCCTACAGTTCAGAAGTCCGAGTGAGTTAACCCAAAGCACACGGACGTGTATGGGACGCGCACCGCAACCGCTCCCGGCTATTAGCCAGACGGACAGGTGAGTGATGCTGGGAGCCAGGTGTGGCCCAGGACCTCTCCCTCCACGACGTCCCGGGCTCATCCCGCGTCGGGACACCCGCCCACCCCGCGCCCCCGGCCCCGGCCGGCCCCCTTCTCCAAGCGGCCCCCCGACAACCTCACCACCATCCGAGTCCTCCCACCGTCCCCATCCAGTCTTCTCCCTAGACACGCCCCCGCCCCATCCCTCCGGAGCCGGCCGCCACCGGAGCGGGACAGCTCGCCGGAGCTGGACACTCACCACCCAAGAACCGAGCAGAACCGCCTCGCGGGCGCGGAGACGCGCGGGCATCGCCCCTCAGGCGACCCGCCGCCCGGGCGCCATCTTGTTGTGTTGTGCCAGTTGCCCAGAGGCCGCGCTCGAGGTGGGCGGGGTCGGTCCGGGACACGCCCCCTCTGGGGCTGGTGGGCGGGGCGACGCCGCTTCCCGCCGCTTTTCGCGCCTCTGCCGGGCGGGTGTTGCTGCTCCAACCTGGGCGGCTCAGGTGTCTGTCTGCGCCCTCGGGTCGCCACGCGGGCTCTTGGGGGTGCGGAGCCCGGTAGTGCGGAGCCCGGTGAAGCCATTCCCCTCCCCGAGGCCAGACTGCTTGGAGCGGGACCCCGGCCGGGACCTCCGGAGGACCGGCGCTGGCTGCGGGCACGCGCCATCCTCGCGAGGTGGGGGTCGAGGAACGTCCTGGACCCCAGCCGTGGGTGTCAGCGCGCGGAGCAGAAGCCAGAAGTCCACTTGATGGTGCCCGGCCCAGAACAGCCCCCGAGGATGCCCTTCATCCCCAGGGGCTTCCATTTCCATCACCCGAAATCCTGCCGCCGCCTCCAGCCAGGCTGCACCGGCTGCGGAACCCAGCGCATCCTCCCGCACAGTAACTCCCTACTGTCCCCACGCCTTCCTCCCTTCACGTCCTCTACCACCGCCTGGCTCAGTGTCCTGCAGTGCTTTCGAGTCCCTCTAGCGCTGCCTCAGTTTCTTTTTCCGTGAAATGGGGCAGTCACCCCTAGTTCCTGAAAAATTTTCTGACAATTATTCTTGACAATTAATGCATTTGAAAGAACTGAGAGCAGTGTCTGATCCTTAAGTAAGTTCTCATTGTGTTCTAGTTATTTTCTTTTTAAAAAATATTTTATTTATTCATTTTCAAGCCGAGAGAGAGAGAGAGAGAGAGAGAGAGCACCAGGGCCACCACCTTGTGGGTCTGGCTTATATGGGTCCTGGGGAATTGAACCCCGGGGCCTTAGGCACTGGAGGCAAGTGCCTTAACCGCTGAGTCTCCAGCCCTAGTTATTTTCTTATTAAGGCATGGTTTCTTAAAAGTGTTTCATTCTGCCTGAAAGAAAAATTTAGTCGAGAGATCCGGAAGTGGAGGACGATTTGCTTGGCAAAGAGAACAAATCCCAGGAGGTACAGTGAGGGAAGAATTTGGCAATGAGTTGGATGTTGAGTAATTCAGTGTGGCTGGAGAAAAACATAGGTAATATAGAAATGGTTCAGTATGGTTGGTGCAAAAATTTGGAGTAGAGTGGCTAAAGATGGGGGGAGCTTATAAGCAGCATTAAGTCCTTGATGTTACTTTAAGGCAGAGAAAACTTCAACTAATAGGAAATTCTGGTTGTGACAGTTTAGGGTAACTGGGACCCTGAAAGTAAAGAGCAGGAGTGCCCTTGGACTTCTGTTTTCTCTGGTTTAAACTTTTTTCACAAAAACAACCTGAGTCCCTCCCTAGAGTGAGAAGTCTCCTTTTCTAGAATTCAAGTTTACCTTCCTGTGCCGGCCAGCCTGGACCAACCAGCTGTCTCTCTGGCTTACCTGGATATAGTGGGTATAGTTACCTGGAGGAGGCAGGATTGTTCTCTTGGCTGGCCAGCAGAGAGAGCCTAAACCTCTAGGCTTTTGGTAAGCTCCCCCTCTTCTCCCACATGGACTCTTTTCCCTCCTTATGGGAGCCTCTTGTATTTTCCCTTCTTAATCTAATAAAGCCTCTCTAAACCTTACCCTCTGGTAGTCTATGAATTTAATTCTTTGAATTCATATGACAAGAATCCGGGTACTCTAAATGTGCTGGTAAACTTGGGGGGAACCCCAAGTTCCCTGTTAAATGGTGACTTCC
>PVHP010025900.1:0-25124 GCA_004024765.1 Zapus hudsonius | reverse complement strand
ATTTTAGGTTCTTTTAGTATTTTAACAATATAGTTTATGAGTTGGCAAGATATGGTTGATATTAGTTTTCTATTTCTGCTTTTAAAGAACAAAAGAAATGATCACAAATCAGAGGCTTAAAACATTATTTTGTAATCTGTTTCAGAGATGTGAATCATCTGTTCAGGCTCTTACTGGACTTAAGTCAAGGTGCAAGCTAGGAATTTCTTCTAACAGAGTTTTCACTTAATGTTCCTATTCACACTCACCCAGCTTCTTGGCCCAACGCCATGCTTTGTGGACATAACATAAAGGATCTGGTTTTCTCTTGTCTATAAGCTGAAAGTTACTGTCAACTCCAGTAGCCCGTCCTCTGGTTCTGTCCACAAAGCCATCTCAAATTATTGCCTATTATGTCCTCAAATAAGGAGAATTCTTTTAGGAGCCTGTGTCTAGAAATAAAATGAGTAATTTTATGCAACTGAAATCCAATTAGAACTCTTATTCTTACTAATATAATTTATAAAGAAAAGATAAATTAAATATAAGTTTATAGTAAGATACTAAAATGTTTTGATGCTAAAGTTATGAACTATAATTTGTTCATAATATACTGTGTACAGGTATTAGGTATCAAAATTGCATACTGTCCTCCATTAATTTGTTAAATTGCTAAATGACTGTTATTTTTTAAGATTTGCTCATTTATTTTTACAAAATCTCATTTTTAGGCTGAGGCCTCTAAAGCTTGAGGAGGCTGATATAAGTAGCTGAGCCACACATCCAATAAGGCGGGAGGGGGAAAGAAAACAAAACTGAGGTCAGGAATCCTGGCTCCAGAATTGATTTGTATAAACTTTATGCCATGCTGGTTTTCCCAGGAAAATAAAAAAATATATTCTTCAAATTTTAAGATATTAAAAGAAGCAATCAAAACTGCTTTTAAAAAAAATCTTAGATTAACTCAGCATAATATAGTATCTTCTTGATGGAAAGTCAAGAACTTAACCTTTAATTTTTTTCTTGGAATGTGCCACAGAACACTGGTTCTAAAGAATACCAAAAAGCATTACATAATAAAAATTATTGCATTGTCCATGTGTTTAGAAAGCTCATCAAAATTAAAAATCTTCCCTTTATGTAAAACTTCTTAGAATACAAAGTTTAACAGGGTACCAGGAAAATGCTGATTTACTCTATTTTGCAAAATTATTAAATTACAGATTTTTCCTTTTTCAGGCCTTTTCTCCCAGAGAAAACTCATTTTCAATGTTCCTTTAACATTTTTCCCACTTGAAAATCATTACTTATATGTTCTTTGAACATGTTAGACTTTGGAAAATAATGTCATTTCAAGTTGCAATTTTGATGCTTGACTCTTTGTCCTTAGAAAAAGAAAAAGAAAACTTGTCAGAATCCACAGAAAAGGTTTGCTCTCCATGCCTGATATTTTGTATACTTCTAGCAGGGATTTTAATTGCAAGAAAATTAAGGTTGCTGTCAGTACAAAGGAAAACATTAAAAATGGAATGTCTCCTTGGATAATGCAGGAGAGTGGGAGAATGAGGTTCCAAGAAAGTTTAAGCTGGAGTGTTGGCTCTTTCCCCAGGACTGCAGTCACTCAGCCAGTTCCACGGGCTGACACAGCCATGTTATGGCAGCTGTCTGGTTGGGGGTGGGAGAGTTAGCACTGTTTCTACTCTTACCCCAGAACTCACTCGTGTTTAATTTGCTATCAGAAGGAATTGTCTACTTTGATTTTGTTTGTTAGCATTCTGAGATGCCCCGTTTAATCCCTGATCCAAGAGTTGCTATCTGCAGTCTTGTTGGAATGAGGTAACTTATTTTCCTGGAAGTGTCAGACCCCAGATTCCCATCAAGATTCACCAGGTGCTAAATTCCTCAGAGCCGATTTGTAATCTAAAATGAGACTGGAAGTCTTAGCACATGGAAATACTATATCCTATGTAAAAGAAACTCTGAGTCCTTTATAGCAAATGAGAGCCTGTGGTCCAAAAGTCACCAAAAAGTTAGTATTTACAAAGAATTAATAGTAATAGATAGCACATAGTAAACACAGTAAATGGATTGTAAGATAAAATAGTTTTCTTACCAGTGATACAGAAAGTTTTCTGTATCAGTGATACAGAAAGATCTTTCTTTTTTGGTAGGCTTGAAAATAAATATCAGTAGTAATTGAATGTAAGTATTCATGAGCTATTTGCTGTAGCTCTCTGTTCTCCTGGTAGACATAAAGGAATCCATCAAGACAGTCAACAGTGACAAGGGTACTTGGTAGCAGGTGTAATCTCTCAATGCCTGCGGCTTGACTTCATCTCCTATTAAAAGGAAATAAAATAGTTTGCAAAATAATCTCTTTTGTTACCCAAACATAGAACATCTATACATTTATCAGGAAAGCTAAGACTAGAAATCAGCTTGAACCTGTTAACATGGTTCTCATGTTAGCTGAACCTATTTTTATCTAAACATGTTATTGTGAAATATAACTTAATCAAGTGATAAACCCCTGATAATTTATCTTCTTGCTTATCTACTTTGGAAAACCACTTTTCCATTTTCTGTGCTCCTCTCTTACCCCAAAGTAGAGATCATGATTAATTGAAGCATTTGTCCAAGCATCTAAAACTAGGAGGTGGAAGCAAAGTAACATGAAATACAAATCCACTTGCTGGAACTACTGGCCATTTACTCTGGAAGCAATCATTCTATCTTCATTAGGTTTTGAGGAAACTAGCCTAATGAAAACCTAATCAGAGAGACAATTACAAACTCATCTAATATGCCATCAAAATCCGTCTCATCAGGAAGAAATATTTTTGTCAGGGGATATAAATCTTGAAGGTGGGCACAGTGGTACACTGTAATCTCAGCAGGAGGGAGGTAGAAACAGGAGGGTATTTGTTTTATATACACAGATTCTGTCTCTAGCTTTGATATCTGCCTCATTTGTTGCCAATAACAGCATGAATTCCTTTAATTATTTTCATTCAGTACATCACCTTCTTTTTCAGGAAACTAACTTCTTCCACACTCAGAAAGTGGCTGCCAACTTCACTGATCTTCACAAAGTTACAAATGTGTTAGTGTGTACACATCCAACATATATGCATACAATATATCCTCATGTAGGGAACTACAGGAACTAGCCCTGCATTAAATCTCTCCTAAGGAAGAGAAATATAGGAATGGGCTACCTATCCTTTTTATTATGTTTATCCATTGTTTAAAGGCAATATTCTCAAGATAGACTATTACTAGAAACATGAATTTTTTAAAACAAAGTATAATAAATGAAAAAAAAATGCTTTTCTCAATTCAAAGAAACTTAGAAAATGAAACCCTTAACAAATTTCTTGATTAGACCTCTTTACTTTCCTTCACAAATCCCCATTCTCTAATTTCTTCCATTGAGTCTGTAGCAACTTGAAAAGCAAGGACTATTGTAGATGTGCTATGCCATGATTGGTCTATTTAGAAGTAGCATGAGAAGATGACATTGCTGTGGAATCCTTCTCCATCTGTCATTAGCCCACTTCCTTAGTCTGAATTCGGTAAATTCCCAGAAGCCCAATCAAGGCTTCAGCATATGAATAACATGAATACTTGAAGAGCCAGATGCTGACCAATGTGGTCTTTCTAAGTTGGAACCTCTGTCTCTTCTCCAAACTAATTTGAAGATAGGATTGTTTATTAGCTGTTACCCTTGTTGAGTTCAGCATTTCCCCATCACATAAGCAAAAATGCCAATGACTCAAGTAGATGAACAAAACATAAAATGAGAATAATTATTTCTAACACTCCTCTTCTCTGAAATGCTCTTTGCATTCCATGATACAATTTACAATACTATGTAGAATAAAATTTAAATTATTTCCTCCTTTATCAGTAGACTTGATGGAGAAAAAGTAACTATAGGCCACTTAAGTTCTCCTCACTCAAATTAGTCAGACTTTTAGGTTTCTACCTTGGTTTTGTACTTGGACATATTGCGAGTTTTGCTCTTTAACAAAGTAAGTTGGAAATTCTTTGCACCATAACAAAACAAGTGAACAGATAATAAATGTTCAGTAACAGAAAACAATGGTGATTTTTTTCAATTGGAGTGAAATGACTATTTCTGTCATGAGGTTATCAAAATTATTCTCACATTTTGATATTTTTATTGATAGCTTCCATAATTATACACCATAAACCATTATGATTCCCTCCCCCTTTCATCCTCCCCCATATTTCTTGTTTTTTAATTAGAGAAAACCATTAAAAACCTGGATGTCACACCCCTATATGCATTAGATATTCTCCCACTGTATAGCCCTAATGATCTTTCAGTCACCTCTTCTGGAAATTTCCCTGAGTCACGGTGATTAAGTTTGAACTTTGCTTAATTGTTGAGTTCTAGACCCTATTATTGAAGAAATCACAGTGTCATCAAATAACAATAAGAGATCCTGCTAGATCCAGAATGGTAACCAGCTTCCAGAGGGTACCATATGTAACATTAGAAGGTATTGCACGAGCTGACAGGGGAAATTGGTCAATGATGTTTGGAGAAAGCAGAGACCACTGATATATAATATATAAAGTTGTCCCAAGAATACTGAACACATGGCTGTATGGAAGAGATCATCAAGTCAAAAAGTGATCACCTGTGCAATAGTGGCATTAAAACTATGAGAGTAATCGATGGTTTACTGATTGGCTAAGAGATCATCTCAGTGACAAGGAACCCTTAACTGGAACTGAAATCCATGGAAAAATCCTATGGGGACCAAGAACCCTGACTCCTAGGGGAAATTCCCACTACCAGAAATCTACAGAGAATCTACACCCATTAAAATCTAGCAAAAATAGCAAGGTTTCTCTCATTTAACTTATATTGATCTCAGTCTTCAATAAAGATTCTGTTTGTACTTTTCAGAAGGCAGTGAGAGAGACAGGGACAACTCAATTCCACCGACAAGATATTGGATTATGGCTGACATCCTGGCAGGAGAAAAACCACACCAAGCCTTCACACAGGGCCCAAATGAAACCTATGATAAGGTGATGAGACAAACAGGAGACCAATCACCACAGCAAGTCTGATAATCCATGAATGGTCAATGGAGATAGAAGGCAATGATACCCAACACAACCCAAAGCAGAAGTCTAGAGACACTTAAGATCTCAACAATAAAGCAGACTTAAAACTCACCCACTATGATTCAGGGAACTGATCAGAAGAGTCTTTTACATCCTTGGTTATTGTTATTCCAAAGTATTTGATTTTTTTGTGGCTATTGAAAAAGAGACTGTTTCACAGATTGCTTTCTCTGTATGCATTGTGTTTCAGAGAAAATTATCTTGTGCATGTCATCTCTTTGGTCAAAATCCTTAAAACATCTCAAAAGATTATTTCTCAAACAAACTCTTTTACCAATAACTATTGAGTAAATAATTAACTAAAATACACAGTTCTGAATTCACTTTCTCATGTCTTGTTTATGTAAGATTTATTACTCCACTTATTTCTTATTATAAAGCTTTACCTAAAGAGCATAGTAAAAGTAAATGACAAATTGTCAAGGTTCCCTAATTTCAAAAGGATGAAAATAAAAAACCATAAAATCAAATAAAACCAAACTAATAGGTATAGGATGCTATGAATTAATAAATCATTATTGTAAAATACAAAGTTGAAATGTTATATTTTTGAAAAAGAAATTTATATTTCATGCTAACAAAATTCATCATGTCACATGACTGTTGTAGAATGTATGAAAAGTTAAAAGATGTGCTAAATAGAAAAAAAACTACATTAAAGTTTCTCTGTAGTGAGTAGCATGAGTTCCAAGCACATGTTGGGGCAGACAGGGTGAGTTATAATCCAGTATTTTCATGTGCAATATGGCTGGCATTCACATGTTAACATCTCTGTACAAGTTTTCTCATCTATGAAATAGGTTGTTTAATTATTAAACAAAGTGCTATAAAAGTACCTGCCAGGCTGGAGAGCTATCTCAATGGTTAAGGCACTTGCTTACAATGATAGACAGCCCATATTCCATTCCCCAGTACCCACATAAATCTACATGCACAAAGTGGCAAATGCACCTGGAGTTACTTTGTAGTGGATAGAGGTACTGGCAAGTCCATTGTCTCTCTTTTTCTCTCCCTTTCTGTCTTTCTCTCTATGTTTGCAAAAATATAAATATTTAAAGAAAAATTACCTGCCAAATGTAAATCACTGTATGAGTTTTTGTTGTGATCATGTGTTTTCTCTGGTGGTTTATGCATTTGAAACATGATGCAAGAATGGACTTGAATATCAAGCAAACTTTTAGAGGAATATTCTTGATTCCTCTTTTCTCCAGTTCATTGAAAAAATCTCATGAATAAAATGTATCACATGACTGCTGCTTGGCCAAACATTAATGTGTAATTACAAAAATATAACATCTTAAGCATTAGGATCATATGGCATTTTCTTCATGCAAGAAGATACAAAATAATAAATACCAATAATGGAAAATATTTTTCATTCAGAGGGCATGTAAGACAGATTATCCAGAGGATGAGGAGAGCTGTCAATAAGGTGATTAAGATGAAAATTTTCTATCTAATTTTCAGAGTGAGATCAAACATGAGAGAAAATAAGCGAGTAGCTATTATAATACTCATGAAAAACACACATTGCTTGTATTTTCAAATTGTTGTAAAAATGATACATAACTTTCCTTATGACATTTCTATTTATGTTCTTTAACTGCAAGATAGATGCCAGCTTGTAAAATAATGCCTGTACTGTGAATAATATTCTGCTGTCCTGTCATTTCACCATTAATGTCCTGTAGCCAGGTGAGAGCCTCCACAAAATACATTTAGTATTATATCAAAACCTGCCATTCTCCTTGCCAAATGCCTGACAGTAAAGGGTATCTGAGTTCCAGCAAGCTACTGAAATTCAATAAAAATATATATAAAGTGTTTATTGAGAGGCTTGAGACAGTGAGGATCAGAGAGACAAAGAGGACAGGATTCTTAGAGCTCTCATAAATATTAAGAACATGATTTCATAGTAATGATACTAGTTCTATTTCTTAATTGGAAACAATGCTGACAATATTATGATTGTATACATTACATAAAATGTAAATGTGGTAATTATTCAAAAAATTTAGGCTAACATGGAAGAGCTTACAACCAATATCCACAGAGATAAACAGAGCCCTAGACTTACGTGGATATCCCAACAGTGAACACACATTTGGATTCCAGTTCAGTAATGGCAGTAATCTCAAAAATATAGTCAACCATCAAAGTGGGAGATAATTTCTGCCAGCTATAACACAGGCAGAGGTTTAATAACTAGAACTTACAAAGAATCCAAAAAAATAAGAAAAATCAAACAGCCCCTTCACAAAATGGGGCATTGATCTCAACAGAGAATTCACAGAGGAGGAAACACAAATGGACAACTCTCAATTAAGAAAGTGTTCATCCTCCTTAATCATCAGGTAAATGCAAATCAAAATTACAATGAGATTCCAACTTACACCAGTCAGAATGGCATCATTATAACATCTAACAACAGTAGATGATGGTGAGGATGTGGAAGAACAGGAACCCTCATTCACTGCTGGTGGAATTGCAAACTTGTACAACCACTATGGAAAGCAGTGTAGAAGCTCCTGAATAGGATGGATATATAACTACCAACGGACCCAGCTATTCCTCTACTGGGAATCTACTCTCTTCACACCTCAGCATAGAGGCATTTGCTGAATCATGTCTATTGCAGCTCAATTCATAACAGCTAAAAATTGGAATCAACCAAATGTCCATCTCTGGATGAATGGATATCAAAGGTGTGGCACATTTACATAATGAAATTCTACTCAGTTGTTAGGAAAAATGACATAATGAAATTTAAAGAAAAGTGGACAGACTTGGAGCAGATCATACTTAGCAAACTCACACAACAGCAAAGAGTCATATGTGGTTCATAATCAGGTTAAGCTTGAACTCTAAGCAAACCTGACAGGTGGAATATCAGACTGTAAAAGAGGATGGAAGGCATGGGGGTGATGAGAAGGTGGGAGGACTTATACAATATGCTCAATGAATAATTAATCGAAACTATAAATTCCTTCCTTACACACAGTAAGCTCCTGAGGAAGCTGTGGGCATCACCTGGTAAGAGAGGCCATGAATCAGACCTGCAACTCCCTTTCCAGGCAATGGTTCCTTCCCACACTGAGCTGTTGATCAAAGAGACTCATGAGGCCCCCAAAACAAGATAGTCTTCTGTCAAAGCTATTGAATACCTTCCCCCAGGCCAAAGGTAAGATCCTCTTGCTAAAGAAGCTACAGAAAGTCATCACACAACACTGAGAAACCCTGTGAGATTCAGAATGATAACCAGCTCCCAGGTGGTAGCATGTGTAGTGCTGTTAGGTGCTACATGAGCTGCCAGGGAAAATTGGTCAATGATATTTGGAGAAAGCAGAGACCACTGATATAAAATCCAGAATGTTGTCATGAAAATGCTGAACACACTGCTTTATGGGAGAGATCAAGGAGTCAAGAAGTCATCACCTGTGCAATAGTGGCACCAAAACCTAGAGGCATAATCAAAGAGATCTACAGAGAGGCTACACCCAATAGAATCTTGCCAAATTAGCAATGTGTGTCTCATTTAACTTATACTGATCTCACTCTCTGATGAAGATTGTTTGTATTTTTCAGAAGGAAGTGTGAGAAAGTTTCCTTCCTTGTGGTCAATCCAACTTCACCAACAAACCACAAGATAATGGCTGACATCCTGACAAGAGATGAACCACCACCCTGGGGCCTATCATGTAGGCCCAAAATGAAACCTTTGAGAAAGTGGCAAGATAAACATGAGACCTATCTGCACAGGAAGTCAGATGAGCCAGGATAGGTCATTGAGACAGACACCAACTATATCCAATAGAAACCAAAGCAGAAGTCCAGAGACACTAAAGATCTCAATAATAAAACAGACTTAAAACTCACCCACCATGACTCAGGGAACTGAGGGGAAGAGGTGGCAGAAAGACTGTAAGAGTTATGGTGGAGGAGAATATCCAGAGACACTACCCACCTCGGCAACAACACACAAAAGGGGGGGGCAATCCTGGCTACCTCCTGTGCTATTTACAACCCCCTATCCCATGGACTGATCCAGTATGTCCATGAGAAATGTCCCAAATGGGTTGGAAACAGGGAGGAGGGTAATGGACAACCATCATAAGATTTGCTCATACAATGTATGTAATTATGGATAATAAAGACAAAAAATTTAGTCAACATTTAAGGACTGATCCAGAAGGCCCACAGAGGAGGATATCCAGCTAACGAGATGGGGGGAGCATGGGGAATTGGGGATAACAACTCATTGTTGGCCCACTAAATAATGTAACTCATTATGGACAATAAAAAAAATTGAAAAAATGTTTGAGAAGCTGAGAAGTCATGTGACTACAAGGAAGATGGAATGTCTAAGTCAATTTACTGTAGAGTATGAAAACTTAAAATTATACATTAAATATAAAAACTATGAGCAATTAAAAGAAATCATGATGAAATTCCTTTGTAAATTGACACTAGGGACTAATTCCCAGAATATATAAGAGATGGATAATTTCCACTGCAATCCTTGAAGTCCTGCATGGCAAAAAGAAAAACCACGCTAAAGATCAAACAATTGAAACATGTTTTAAGTTGTGCTGAGTCAATCACTGCAGAGTTCAAGTCTTAGAAGGGGGATGTGACTGCAGAAACTACAGCACTCAATTGGACATACAGATGTGGGGGAACCAAGGGCTCTCTGTTCCCACTATCATCAGAGACACTGACACTTGACCCACAGGGTTTTTAATATTAAGCTTACCTATGTATCACAAATGGCTTACATGTCAAAACAAATAATTACTTTGACACAATGCACACTGTCTTAAGAGAACTTCCTTGATTTTATAGCATTTGGTTTTATGATAACAGATTTGTTTGTTAGAAAGCTATCTGACTGTGGTACACAGAGCATGGGGCCTGTGTTTAGGGTGTAATTTATTTTATCTAATTTGAGGTATGCGTAGCTGAATTCCTCAACTAGCATTGGCATAAATGTTTACCTTTGTAAAATTATGCTGATAGTAACATTGAGATATGACAGTGATTGCCAACATAAATGTCTCATATAGAATAAATCACTTAGGACATGAATAGGAGTGTCTCTTACAATCATTTTGTCTTGCAGATTATCAAAACATGGATAATAAGGAGTATGTTAGTAAGCTTCACAACTTCTTCAACTTTCTGTTTTCACCAGGACGTAATAAAAGTATTTCAGTATGAATAAAAATTTAGGAGCTATAAGTAGAACTAAAATAGAAAAAAATCAAAGACAATAAACAAATGTGCAAATGGGGAAGGTTGCAATTTAAGAAAACACGGTAAGATTAAAGATGAGCCAGTTTGGGAAGCTGGCATGAAGTAATAGGAGGCTGGTGAGGAATATTTACTGGTGCTGATGATGAGAGACTGGACATTCAAGCTACCTCTGCAGAATCTGCCAAGTCAATCAGGTTAACAAGTAGCCAAAATTACTGGACATGATATTAAGACAGAAGCAACTCTAGGAATAGCTGGGCTTCATCGAAATAATTCTTAAAGATGGGAAATAGAAGAGATAAAAAGGACAGTATAGACTAGAAAAAGCAATAATCTCCAAAAGGAAGATTCATAGCCAATGGGAAAAAAAATGAGACTGAAGTACTCTGAGGCAGAGAAGAAGGAACTCATGGTCTGAGGGTAGTGCTTGCTTTCAATGGTGAGAATTTCCCGGAGGAGGTGGAGGAAGAGAATATTACCTAAGGTGTAGCTCCATCACAGTGTATGGATGCATGTCCTCACACAGGTGCATGTATATGTGGAATATTTGAGACAAACATGTACACAAAATATATATATGAATATGGATGAGTCATACCTATTTTTATTGGAAGTGTTACTAAATCATTCAGGTATGGAATGTAGAAACATAATGACTTGAGTAATCATCTGTGACCTTCATTTTTTTTCACCCTAACTTATACTATGGAGAACATCCAGACTTGGTTGCTGTTGCATCAGCAGTTGAGAGAAAATGAGGCTGGGCCTTTGCGAGAAAGTGAGAAAATGCCAAATTTACCATGAATGCATGTCATGGGAAAATTAGCTTTCCCAGCTTTGGCACACATTCATTTTCAAACCTGGCTAGGTCATTAGACTTTAATAGCACTTCCCTGAAGACTTAAAGTGACACATTTTATTTGCGACGTATGAGTTTTCCTATTCCATGCATTATTATTATTCATTAATCCATTGGTGTGATAGTTCTAGATGTTTCAAAAAGTAGGACTACTTCAAGATAAATAGCAGTAGTCTTTTCTACCCATACCTTTTAAGTAGGCCCCGTCACATTCCTTTCTGATTGTGGTCTCTGCGCTTCACAATGGACGACCGCAACAAACAATCCAAGCAAGGGTAATTGCATTTAAAGATAAGTATCCCTAATAACATTTTATATAGCATGTCAGAGATCTTACTTTCTTCTCATTGGTCTTATGTACTGATTTCTTAAAAGCAGCAATTCATTTTTTGTGTGTGTGTTTTTCTTTTCAAAATGTAAAGTATGAGACAAGCACACGTATTCCATGCATATCTAATGGCTACTGTTACAATTTTAATAAGTATTCAGTTCTTTTCAAATGTATCTCCTTGATGGAAATCTTTAAATGTGACTTTTTAAAGCAGTTTAATTTTTTCTTATCTCCACCAGTAAAAAAGGACTCACTTTTTAATAAATGATATTGATATTAAGGAGTCCATTAGCAAAAGAATAGTAAAGGATTTAGAGAATACATTCCCCAGTCTAGTGTATTGGAAGATGATCCATTTTAAAACTAGATGCAATTGAGAATAATTTGAGGCAATTTATATATACATATCTCATTATTTTCTTTTGATAGGCCTTTCCTCTCCATTTTTAATTTAATTTTATTTAGGTCATCCCTGATTCATTTTAAAAAAATTATTTTATAAAGTGTGTCATCACTCTTCTTACTCACAAAATTAAAAACCAATTATTACTGGGATTTTATTTCTAAGAAGCTTACATTCAGTCTGTTACCATGAAATCTTAATATGTTTTGTATAATCTTTAGGACTATATCCATCGTCAGGTTCTTTAATTACCAGTGAATTCACTCTGCGTGTACACTGATTTCTTCCTACATAGGTGCCAATTTCATTGTATAATACATTTTTATTATATAACTTCAAAGTTCATCAGTTATGCTTTTCTTGTGTGAACAAATAATGGCTCCTGCCATCCATATAATACATCACATTTTTCAAAACATTGTAACATACATCATTTCACTTCAACTTTATAAGAGCATTATATATTGTTACCCTTTTTACAAAGAAGAAAGCATAGCTACAATGAAGCTATTAAGTAATTCATCACATATATGAAGAAAACTAGCAATGATTTAATGACTACTGCATAGGTTCCTTGATGCCTGTAATCTTTCTCTTGCCACCTTACCACATGAAGCTGAAGTTGCATGTTTATATTGTCCATCTTACCTATGTGAAAAATCATCTATGATTATTCTTATAATGTAGTTCCTGACTAATATTTGGGAGTCACAATCAAGGGCATGAAAGGTCAAAGAAAAAGAAAAGAACAAAAAAAGGAATGAAAGATCCATTCGTAATTCTTTCTGTCAATTGGAAACTCTAAATTCAAAGTAACAGTTGCAGCAAATTTTATAATCTTAGATACTTAAAACCCTGAGTCTGAAAAGGTGATTCTTAGCCCAGGGCCAGTTGTGTGGAAAGAATAATGTGCCATACACAGGTACAGAGAGTCCAGACATCACAGCAGGGCTTCACCACAGGTGGGTCAGCAGAAAGTATTCATTCCCAGAATCACACTGTGCTTTGAACCATTGATATCACAGCTGGATAGTCACCAAACTTAAACCAAATTTAAGCCCAAGAAGCAACATGCAAGAGACCTAGTCCAAGAAAGCAACTAATGTAATGATATGGTGGTTTAATGTACTCTCTTCTCTCTGTGTCTCTGTCTCTCTCTGTCTCTCCCTCTCTCTCTCCAGTTCTCATCTCATAGACTGACATAATATATCTGCAATGTGCCTTTCCTAAATTTGTCTGACAACTTCAATCAGTTCAAGACATAAAGAAAAGGAGCAGATTCACACAGAATCTGTTTCTGATGGAAAACTCCAGTTCTGTATCAAAATTTTCTTCAACTGAAAAATAAGGAAGAAATTACATCTGGATATTTCCATTGACAGATATGTTGTTAGATTTGGATCCAAATACAAAGTTGGAGGGCACAGTGCCTCAGACTTTGTTCACTTCAATAGAGCTAACAGTTCAAGAGCTCTTGCGTTACATGAAGAAAACTCACAGACGTCAATGGATAATATTTTTGTTAGAATTCTGCCTTAGGAAGATAGGTCAGTTAGGGCACTCCTTGCCACAAGCATGCAGACCTAAGGTAAATTCTCAAAACCCATATAAAAGTGCCAGGCATATAGTACACACATATCATCTTAGTGTGGACAGGATTCTTGGAGCTCACTGGCAAGCCAGTGTGTGCAAATTGGTGAGCACAAAGCCAATGAGAGACCCTGTCACATTAAAAGAAAAGGTAGGTGCCATTCCTGAGAATGACAGCCAAGGTTGTCATCTGACCTTCACACCTACACACACTGTGCAAATATGACACCCACGTATAAACACATTCACATGCACACACATACATAAAATATACTTGAATAATTTCAGGTTGCTTTTTATACATGACAAGGATGTAAATTTACATAAGCCAAGGCCAGAAGCACATTGAGTAGAATGAAATACAAAACAGAGCTTTGTGTCTGTGTTCTTTCCAAGTTAGGACACAGTTTTTACTTAGGCATCCTCATATAGGCATGGCTGATTGATCAATGGCCCCCAATGATGATCTTAGTCATGAAGTCAATTGAAATACGACACAAACCCAAGCACTATATCTAATCACAATATTAGTATGTTCACTGTGGTCATCCTCTGCCATAAAGTCCTTAAGGGTGAGGCTGGGTTATGCTCTTGCAGTGTTAGGAGAATCATGGTGACACAAGATACTTAGTCTGGCATTTTAAGAGACTCGAAATCACCTCCTGCAAACTAAGAATAAAGTCCAGACCTTCTTCTTTGGCAAGACCAAATCTTTATTACACAGAGAGCAAAAGGTGTGAGAGGTTATGTTTGTTTGTTTTGGTTATTTTTAGGGAGGGTTTCACTCTAGCCCAGGATGACCTAGAACTCACTCTGTAGTCTCTGGCTGGCTTCAAACTCATAGCAATGCTCCATCCTCTGCTTCCCAAATGCTGTGATTAAAGGTGTGTGCCAGGCTTAAAAGATGGTATAGGAAGAACATGTATAGACATACTTTTTAGAAAGGAAATCAATATCAGACAAATATGCTTTCATAAATACACAAAAAGAAACAAAATAACAGCTAAAAATGAAATTAGCTAATAGAAAATGCATAAATAATAGTAAAAATATGATTAATAGGATAATTTTAAAATCAAAAGATGTTGCCAATTATTAATATTTATTGAATCATTGACAGTAAAAAAAGTTTCAGAAACGTATGAAAACAAGTTATATAATTGAAAGTCATGTTTGAACATCATTCTATGGAAGATGAAAATTGTACAAATGATCAGGCAGAAAATATCCTCTGATATTAAGTACAGAAAAATAGAAATTCAAAATATAAATAATTACTATTGAGCAAAGTAGACAAAAAAGATAATGTGACCCATTGTTAAGCAACTAAAAATTAATGATAAATACCAAAAAAAGTATCTTGAGTTGTATTAAGGGAAACACTAATAAAAAAATAAGAAAATGTATTGAGATATTTTTTCATTAAAAAGTTCCGGTGAATATAGAAAGAGTTGGCAAGTTTAATTCTATGGAAAAACAAAGAAACAGTAGAATCAAAATTAATCAAGCTCACTCAAAAGGATTCTTCTATATTTATACAGTAGTATTTTAAGAAAATTGTATCACATTGCTTCTTCAAGTTTATGTGAGAAAAATTGAAGACCCTTAAATATTTATTTTCAAGTTATTGTTCAGTAAAAGACATGCTTAGTAGGTGAAGACTTAACAATGTCACTACAAGAGACATCAAGAAGAGAAAGCATGTAAGCTGATAAGATAATGAAGCTATGTCAAGGAAAAAGTGGCCATTAAACTTAGAGTAAATATGGGATAGTTATTATAAAGTAATATATAGTCATTACATATGTATATTGTAAGGAAATATTTTAGTAATTCTTAAAAGAGATGATATCTATTTAAGATAATTTCAAAATAAGAAATCAAGTAAAAATAAGTTCATGGAGGCCAAAGGCATAGTAGAAATGAATCCATGCAATTATTTTAATTAAATGTATAATTTTAGCAATGAAAATGATTGACTATCCACCATATGCCAAGATTCTCACGTATTTTCTCAATTAAGAATCTTAGTAAATCTATATCTCGTTATTATTATTATCACCATCTGTTTTAATTTCCCTAGAGAAACTGTCAACAAAATTATCATAAACTAGGTGGCCTGAAACAACAGAAATGTAGTTTTTCACCTTTCTACATAATAGCACTGCATAATCATTGTTTGTCTATGAGTTCCCATGAGGGTGTGTCTTTCAGGGCCTGTTCCAGGATGCAGAGAGACTGATATCCTTTTGCAACCCTGGCTTGTGGCCTCCTCAATTCAGGTCTGTCTTCAGGTGGCTGTCTGTATATATCTGTCACTTCTTCACTGACTCTTATGAGGACACTTATTACAGTAAAGAGTCCAGTCAGCTAATTCTGGATGATCTTACTTCAGATTATGAATTTAATCTTCAATGATTTAATTTTATTTAAATAATGCAATATTCATATTCACATTTAAATAATGGGATATATTTCAACGCTAGAGTTAAACTACTACATAAATATGACAGATAAATAACTACTTGAGTTTGAGCAGGTTCATCACATACAGAGATGACATAGAACCTGAGCACAATAATGATTTATGGCCTTCATCAAAATTCAAGTTATTGAGCAAAGTAAAAATTTTAAGATGTAATTTACATACATATCTTAATCGATTATCCAACATATAGTATTTAATTCATTTTAACTGAAAATCTTTATCACGGGCTGGGAAGATGGTTCAGCAGTTAAATGCACTTGATTGCAAAGCCTGCCAGCCCTGGTTCAATTCCAGAATACAAACATAAAGTCAGGTGCACAAATTGGCATGTGCATCTGGAGTTGCAAGAGTGGCAAGTGTCCCTGGCATGCCCATATACCCCATTCCCTTTCTCCTTGCAATTTTTTTTATTGTCCATAATGAGTTATAACATTTATTTAGTGGGCAAACAATGAGTTGTTATCCCCAATTCCCCACTGCCCTCCCCTCCCCCCTCAACTGGATAACCTCCTCCATGGGTCGTCTGGATCAGTCCTTGTGACAGGGGACCATGGATAGACTAGTAATCAGCCAGTTTCTCCTGTCTGTACCTCTGGATAGTCTCCCCCACCACGGCTCTCACCCACCACGTCTCCTTGCAATTTTTTAAAAAAATGTATACCAATACAAAATATGTATTATGAACTTATTCTGATATTTCAGCATCTATTGTATGAAAGAAAAAACAAAATATAATATTTTCCATTAATAAAATTTGGTTATTTTGTGACCAAGATAATGATTCTTAGAAAAAATTAATTTTAAAGGTTATTCAAAATAAATAATTTCGGACTGGAGAAATGGCTCAGCAGTTAAGGCACTTGCCTCCAGTGCCTAAGGCCCCAGGTTCAATTCCCCAGGACCCACATATGCCAGACCCACAAGGTGGTTGCCCTGGTATTCTCTCCCTCCCCCTCCCTCTCTCTCTCTCTCTCTGTATTTCTCTTCTTGAAAATGAATAAATAAAATATTAAAAAATAAAATAAAATAAATAATTTCTACAGATCAGGATTCACAATAATTCATTTGCAACATATTTGATACTAATCTGTGATGAGATGAGATGTTCTACAATGTAAAGTGGACACCAGTGTCCTGCTTTTTTTAAAACTAAAGCTGTTCAGCGACAAATAAAGAAAGCCAAACTAAACTTTGTTTTCAGTAAATTTGCATTCTATTTCCCCTAAAGAATGACATTTCTCCTGGAGAAAAGATAAGCCTCATAAGGCTCAAAAACTATTAAGAGCTGAGGAAGTTCCCAAAACTTATAACACTCAGGAGGCTTAGGAAACTGTAAGGTTCACAACAGCTTTTCTGCAAATTTATACAAGCTGCCTGTAAGTAGCAGGGGCGCCTAATAATGTCACTTCTGTGCATCATTACACATGCTAGGCTTTCAGTGATGTAGTTTTTTCTGAGTCATCATGGCCCAGTAACTAGTTCTTCACTCATGCTCCTGTTAATATCCACAATATACTCAATGGTTCATCCAAATAAACTTGGCTAGAATTGTTTTCTTGGTCCATCACTGATACCCTATTTCTACTGAAGAGACATTTGTTCATGTCTCCTCAGAAAAGGTCATGCATACAGTAGCACCTAAGCAAAGGAGAAATAAGTGTTATTATGCTGTTGCATAAAGGTAAAATGCTCAACATTAAGCAAAAAATTTTTAAAAAATCACACATCTACACCGATGCCTTTATGGCTCAGGGAACACCAAAGAAGAGAGGGGTCCTAGGCAGCTTTAAGTTTCTGGGATGAATATCCAAACCAGGCACTGTTTAAGGAGGAAGGGATTTATTTGAAGCTTACAGATCCAGTGGACTTTCAATAATGGTGGAAAAATCTGGCTCCCTTTCAAAGATCCAAGAAGAGAGAGAGAGAGAGAGAGAGAGAGAGAGAGAGAGAGAGAGAGAGAGACCAGGCAGCCTGCACTGAAATAAGCACACAAAGCCTCAGCAAACCTCAAGATCTCCAGGCACACCTTTAAGCAGGGAACAGATCTGCCCCCAGTCACACCTTTGAGCTGGACCTTAGGATCACCCCTGTGACACCTCTTCCTGCCAGGCAGCTGGAAATTCATATATATATATATATATATATATATATACACTCTTGAGTCTATTGGGGGTCATAACATTAAAACTGCCATAAGAGGACAGAAATAAGGAGTCTTGTGTAGCTATTTGCTTAGAATTGAAATAATTCCTCCTGGAGGGAGGAAAGAAGCTCAAATACTCATGAGCAAATGCAACATGAGCTCAGCACCTCATGAGTATTTCAATAACTAGGAAAGTTAGGAAGACTTAGGATTCACTAATCAGGCACCCCAAAGAAATATAAGAAGTATTCACTTGTCAAGGGGAGAGGGAACTCTTCGGTGGAGCTGCCTTCAATTTGTAAGGATCTCCAGTGATGCAGCTAGCAGGAGTCCTCATGTGTACTCAGGTGGGCTTCCAATTGCCTTGGAGTCACCCATGTGTCTATGAGTAATCCCTCAACAATGCTCTTATAAGAAGCCTCAGTAATCTCACGGTTCTCTGAGATAGATTGGTACAATCACTTTTTTCCATCTGTCATTACTAGTCTATCTGGGATAAGTAGGCATTTATGCATGTCTCCCCAGGAAAAGTCAAACAACAGATGACATGCTGGGAAATGTTTCCCCAGCTTGTACCGCTCTGGAAGCCATCATTACTTAGCACCATTACTCACCAACAATAAACAATAATGATAGATTGAAAATAAACCCCAAATAATTAAGTAATCATATTATCTAACAAAATAATTTTAACCAGAATCATGCAAGTTATGTAAAATACCACTAAGACATTAAAGAGAAATAGATAATTAAGATAATTAACATAAATCCCATAAAGGAAGACCCCTAAAAATAAATTACATATTAAATTAAATTTCATAAGTATATTTGGTATTTAATATTAGTTTAGAGAGTAGTGTAAAATTAAACAATTACCAACCGACCGCAGGCAGAAAG
Source organism: Zapus hudsonius (assembly GCA_004024765.1). Classification (NCBI taxonomy): domain Eukaryota; kingdom Metazoa; phylum Chordata; class Mammalia; order Rodentia; family Dipodidae; genus Zapus; species Zapus hudsonius. Next base: position 6,015 of record PVHP010025900.1, on the reverse strand, counting down.
CTGAGATCCTGGCAAGAGATGAGCCACCACAGTCATATCGTGGAGGGTCCATATGGAACGCTGCAGAGAAGGACGGGATGAACAAGGGACCCACAGCCACAGCCATTCAATCAACTCAGGATAAGACAGTGAGACAGAAAGCAACGATTCTTGACACAAAAACCCCTAAGCTCACAACATTAAAGCAGCCTTAATACTCACCCTCCATGACTCAGGGTGGAAGAGGGGACAGATAGATTGTGAGAGCCATGGTGGGGGAGACTATCCAGAGGCATGGCACCCCTCAGTAACAACACACTTGGGCCAGGAGAACCAGGCTGAGTACTAGGCTATCCATGGTTCCTATCACAAAGACTGATAAAGACGGCCCACCGAGGAGGATATCCAGCTGACTGGGATGGGGAAGGGGGGCAATGAGGAATTGGGGATAACAACTCATTGTTGGCCCACTAAACAATGTAACTCATTATGGACAATAAAAAAAGAAAAGTCAAAAGAATATTTAAAAGATTATCTATTATTTTTCTGTTATAAAGGAAAACATGTAAATATAGTTATTTGGCATGTATTGCAACATAAATATATAGGTTGCATTAATATCATTTTGAGACTAATGGAACTCAACTAAGAGGTGTACACACATACATATATACACACAAATAATAATAAAATAGTCAATTACTATTTCAAACATGACAATAATGAGAATAAGTATATTTAAGATAAAATCTAAAAAATCAAAACAAAAACTAGAAGATAAAAGATTTTTAATAAAAATATTATTTGTGATTAAACATAAGAGAAGGTACAAAAACAAATATAGATTTACTAATAATTTTATCTGTTCTCATCTTATACTAAAAGGCAAAGATGTGAAATTTGACATACATGAATCAGTTTCACTAAAGGAAACATTTTATGGTATCAAGTCCTACACTTTGAAGGTTGCAAAGTTTTGTGCTCCTGGTGTGTAAAGCAAGGAAGTTTTGCAAACCAGAACTCTGTAGGCATTGGACTCGTCGAATGCAGACACAGATCCAGCATAAATCAGACAAGGACCCATGAATTCACATGACACTCTTCCCACAATTTGGACATGGGAAAAACAAACCACTCTAACATTTTATCTCATTTTTGCCCCTTTTTTCCACTTTTATTTTCTTTTTCTACATTAATTTTTTCCTATTGTTTTCTGTATTACATTTTTTTCTTTATTGTCCATAATGAGTTACATTGTTTAGTGGGCCAACCATGAGTTGTTATCCCCAATTCCCCATTGCCCCCTTCCCCATCCCTAGTCAGCTGGATATCCTCCTCCATGGGCCTTCTGTATCAGTCTTTGTGGTAGGGGACCATGGATAGCCCATTCTTCAGCCGGGCTCTCATGACCCAAGTCTGTATTACATTTAATAGAAAAGTTTAGGTATTTTTCATTAATAAGTAATCATTTTGTTTCTTTTTCCCTTTTATTTTGTTTATTTTTATTTTTGATGCAGAGTTGGGATTTCATTAAAGATAAATTATTATCAACTTTAAACCTAAGGATTAAGAGAAACAGAGACATGTAAAAGGAAAGAAAGACACAACCAAATGCTGGGGAAGGGCTTCTCTTATCTGGAGCCTAAGAAATATAATTTTATTCCTTGCTGTGCCTGTAAATGCCTCCCACCTAACCATTTTGAGTACCTCTCATCTCACCTCAACATCCCTAGTGCACACCATATCCCTCTCACTCTCTGTGCCCTGACTCCCTCCACTTTACCTATTGATTAGAACCTACTACCATAAAAAATATGAGGTCTTGGATAAGCTTTGAGTTTCAAATATTCAATCCCTGCTGGTGGGCATGTCGGAAGAGTTTTCTACATCATTCTTGAGTGCTCCACATTCAGCTTTAAAAGTGGCCCTGGAAATCTGTGAGCATAACCTTGTCATATTTGTTTAAATCATGATCTGGTTGACTGCCATTAAGATCACTTATTGTTATGCACACTTACCTTAAAAAGATGAGTCCATGTTGAACAATATTTGCTATATGCATGAATCTTTTGGGTAAAACATACAGTCTTTATGTAAAGATTGGATATAAATATTCAAATTTTATCTTAACATGATTATTTTTTTTTCTTATTTTCATGGGAATTGGCTCTTCTTAAGGGTATGGTATGCTCAGCCAGGGAGTAAATAACTCCCTTCCAAAGCCACATAAATCTTCTCTGTAATGCTCTGTAATGTAATGCTCAGTGCTCTAGAGGCCAACATATTCGAATACTGAACCTCTGGACTTTACATTCTCTGCACTATCTCTAAAGATTTCCTTTCCATATCATTTACCCAACTCTAAAATGAAGACCTCCATTCATTGTTTGACATTTCTTTAATGAAATCATGCCCAAAACTTGATCAAAAAGGATTTTTAGGCAGCTGAATAAGACTTCAAAGTATTTTAATTGTTGAAAATATTGTGCTTTCACTATTTCTTAAGAATAAAGTTTTATTTTTCTTACAAAAAAGTATTGTGCTCAAGAAGTTAAGTTAATAAAACATATAGGAAAGTATACTTTTACAAATGCAGTCAACAATGAAATATCAATTACATTTTAAATAGGTAAAATTACAAAAGCAATGAGTCAAATATAGTCAAACATAATCATTATAAATGAGCTATAAGCATACAATGAGGTGGTTTTCAGATTTTCTGATGAATGTAGCAGAAAGCTACTAATAAGATGAAGACAGTATAATGAGTTAACCTGAAATAAAGTACCAGAAGCAAAGTTATCCAGGTGAATGTGTGGGTCATATGGATTTGTAAAGGATATAGCTAAAGATTTCATCAGCTGGAGTTTCCATATGATCCTATAAGAGGATTATCTCTAGCTGGCATATGAGGAATTATTATTTTAATATTTTTATCTTGTGTGTGTATGAGACAGAGAGAGAAATCCATGTATATGGTACACGTGCATTGTGTCATGACATACATCTGGAGCATAGAGGATTCTGATGTGGGTCTTTGTTTGAGACAGGCTAACTTGCCACTTTCTGGAATTACACACGTGCTTTACTGTGTCAGGCCTTCACATGGGAGCTGAGGATGTGAACTGCATTGCTCACCTTGCACTACAAGCGCTTTACATGGAGTGGCTCCCCAGTGCCCAGCGATTATTTTTCTGTATATTAAGTGAATACTATCAAAGAAAACCAAAATAAACAATAGAAGAATTTGTCCACCAATGACCAAAATAAATATGTTCTTATTTTTAAAAAAATCTACATAGGGATGCAGAGATTTCTCAGTGGTAAACGTATTTGCCTGCAAGCTTAACCAAGGTTTGATTTCCCCAGTACGCATGTAAGACCAGAATGCACAAAGTGGCCCATGCATCTGGAATTCATTTGAAGTGGCTGGCCCATTTTCTCTGTCTGCCTCTATTCTTTCTATCTTTCTCTGCTTGCAAATAAATAAAAATATTTCCAAATATTATACATATTTAAAAATTGCAAAGTTAATGTGAAAACATTCAAATATTCAAAGTATATTAAGTGAGTGTTTTTGAGTACTTCAGAGTAACTGTTCAAGTCTATTTGTGCATTAATTTTTCATATAAAGATGCAATTTGCTACTTAATAAAATTAATGATAAATTGTATCCCGCAATCTACAATTATTACACACATATTGAATGGTGGATTTTAAATTGCATAACATATTTTCTCTCATAAAAACTGTATTGGGCTGGATAGATTGCTCAGTGGTTAAAGGTGATTGTTTGCTAAGCGTTATGGCTAGGGTTTGATGCCACAGTATCCATGTAATCCAAGTTACACAGAGTAGCACATGCATCTGGAGTACTTTTGCAGTGGCAATAAGCCTTGGAACACTCATTCTCTCTCTTTCTCTCTATTCTCTCTCTGTTTCTGTGCCTCTTGCTCTTTCCCCCAAAACACAAAAATTATATAATTACAATTATAATTTACATAATATACATAAAATAATAACTTTGCATGTTATATATAAATTGAAAAGTATATTCATATGTTAAAATACCTTATGTAATATGCATCCATGTGTAAAATATATGGGTTAGTATATGTAACAGATTCGTATATGCATACAAAATTACATATAAATCTGTGTCTGCTCATTACCATATGCCTGTGCATATATATATCTTATCTCTATTAAAATGTTTTCCAGTTGCGTTATAGCGAACATAATTATAAGTCATCAATAACAATGTATTTGCTTTCAGAATTGCATGATCCCTTATACCTATGGAAAGAAAAGCCTGCTTTACCCAGATATATATCACCACACCTAAGCATAGCAAAGGAGCTAATGATTTCTAAAGAGCCCTGTTCAAGGAGAGTAACAACAGATTTTCTGCAAGATCCTAATCTTCTAAATATGTTTATTTCACTAAGTACCATGATTCACATATCTCTTGGGTAGTGCACTTACTTATAATGAAGAATAAATCAGGTTAAAATTACTGTAAATCAAGTTTCTGCAGATGGGTTTCTCTGCTTTAGAAATGCTAATATGAGCACCTGCTTCATTTTATCAAGATGGTTTGAGTTAATCCACAGATGTTATTTTTCCACTGCATATGATTACAGAATTGATTTTGATTGGGTGACTGTCACCTTGACATTGGAAAAGCCACACCACCTGCTTGCTAGAGAAATACACCAAAGGATATTATCTTTTGAAGGAACAGCTAGAGAGTGGATGGAAAAGTCAACATGAAAGTAATAAATCACATTTTATACTAAGTCAAAATATATGAAAGGAGATACTGAAAGCTATATTTTTTCACAGACATAGGAGAAAAGAGACTAATGTTTAAAATGAGATAAAATAATAGGAAGCTAATTAATTGTTGCAGGAAAATTCTTTTATTATGTTCAGTTGCCTTTCATCCTTTCTTCCTTCCTGTCTGTCTTTCTTTCTTTCTTTCTTTCTTTCTTTCTTTCTTTCTTTCTTTCTTTCTTTCTTTCTTTCTTTCTTTCTTTCTTTCTTTCTTTCTTTCTTGCTTTCTTGCTTGCTTGCTTGCTTGCTTGTTTACTTGCTCGCTTGCTTACTTGCTTCCTTGTTTTCCTTCCTTCCTTTCTTTTTTTCTTTTCTTTATTTCTCTCTGTTTTTCCAGGTAGGGTCTCACTCTAGCCCAGGCTGACCTGTAATTTCTGAGGAGGTCTGATGGACCTGTTTGTGGTGAACCTTCCAAATACATTTCGCCTTTGTTTTTGCCAGATGACCAGAGATATCCCTAGTCTTTCTTTTATCATTCTTGCAGTTGAATCTTGGTAGTCTTCAGTCATATTAAAACCTTAATTCATAAAAGTATGTATGTGATATTTGGTTCAAAAAAATATTTCCATATGGGTAAAATCCATATAAAAGTTAAATGTTATTTGCAAAAGAAATCGAAATACATTAACAAAATAATATATTAATGAGTATTGCTGCATGGATTCTTTTAATATTTAATAGAACACAAATGCTAGAAATTTAGAGATTTTATGCCTAATACCATAATCACAGATCATTTGGGGATATGCCATTTTTTTAAAAAAAACTTGGCTCATTGTATATTAAATAAGACTTACTATAAAAAGACTCATTTTCCCTCTGTGTGAGTAATAGTCCATGACTAATGGGAATCATTTCTAATATTCCAAGTTGTTTTAAAAGAAACATATGCATTTTTCAGTACCTTTTAGGGTCTTTTAAACTTGTCTATTTTTTAAATATTTGTGGATGTGCATTAATAGTTAACATATGGAAACACTGATCCTTTTGAACCTCTTAATTTTTATTCAATCTGAAGTATATGAAGTTCTCTGTGAAGTAGGTATTATTATCAATTTTTAGTGCACATAGCATCAGAAAAAAAGTAGTTACAAATAATAACATATCCTCCTGCACCATATTATAGGAATTTATTGATACCAGCCTGTTTCTGAATTTTCTACTCTGTTTGATCTATCTCCTTATTTCACCAACAACATA
>PVHP010025899.1:0-26096 GCA_004024765.1 Zapus hudsonius | reverse complement strand
CACGACTCAGGGAACTGAGCGGAAGAGGGGGCGGAAAGATTGTGAGAGCCGTGGTGGGGGAGACTGTCCGGAGGCATGGCACCCATCAGTAACAACACACTTGGGCCAGGAAGACCGGGATGAGTACTAAGATATACAGGATCCCTTGCCACAAGGACTAATACAGACAGCCCACGAAGGAGGATATACAACTGATCAGAGATGGGGAGGGGGGGAATTGGGAAAGTCGGGATAACAACGCATGGTTTGCCCACTAAATAATGTAACTCATTATGGACAATAAAAAAAATGGGCTACAGAACTGAATAGAGTTCTCAAAAGAAGAAATACAGATGGCCTAAAACATCTAAAACATGTTCTACCTTCTTAGCAATCAGGGAAATGCAAATAAAATTACTCTGAGATTCCATCCTGTCAGAATGGTTACCATTAGGAAACAAGTGACAATAAATAAATGCTGGCGAGGATGCGGAAAAATAGAACCCTTCTACACTACTAGTGGGAATGTAAACTGGTACAGGCATTGTAGAAAGCAGTTTGGAGGTTCCCAAGACAGCTGAAAATAGATTTACCATACGACCCAGCTATACCATTCCTTGTCATATATCCTGAGGACTATACACAAAACCTTAGAGATACTGGATCATCCATCTTTATTGCAGCTCTACTTACAATAGCTAGGAAATGGAACCAGCCTATATGTCCCTCAACTGATGAATGGATAATGAAGATGTGGTTTATATAGTACTATTCAGCTGCAAAGAAAAATGAAATTATAAAATTTGCAGGGAAATGGATGAATTTGGAAAGACTCATACTAAGTTAGGGAACCCAGGCCCAGAAAGCCAAACACCACTTGTTCTCCTTCATATAATGACACAGCCAATAACCATAGATTGTTACTAGATAAACTTCAGTGCCAGGGATAGGATACCTTCCAGTGAGTTGTTGGCCAGGGAGGTTCCTGAGGCCCCCAAAACATTACAGGCCTTTGCCAAGGCTCTTTGTTGCCCACCAGAATGAGATAGTAAGAGCCTGTTGCTGAAGACCACATATGCTTGGGCTGCAGGTCACTGAGAAATCAAGCTGGATCTGAGCTAGAAACCTCCTCCCTATTAACCAGCTGACAGAAAACTGGAAAAAGCTATGGCTGCATGAAGCCCTATGGGAGAGAGAAGTCATCAGTGGTGGTGAACAGCAGTGGACCTTGCAAGCCTTAAGACTGGCCAGCCAGGCCAAATGTGCCAACTGGGGCAATAGTGGCATGTCTATTATGGGGGAAACCAAATGCTCTCTAATTGGATTGGAGGCCCACTTCACAGGAGGGAATACAGCCTGGTACTGAAGACCTACTCAAAAGTCTATGATGGGGGAGGTCATGAGCCTCATGGGAGTAACACATGGTGTTGTCTGGCTAAATGCATATAGTATGCCCACCAAATTGCCTTATAAACATTTTTTAAATAAAATGAGCATACCCATATAATACTACTACTCTCATTTTTGGCTAGAGAAGTTTCTCTTTTTCTGATGGCGGTGACCACTGGGATAACTCAAAAACACCACAGTGCTGAGAAAAAACAACAGTGGAGTGCTCAGCACTGGGACATTTCTATCACACTTCCTGAGGCTCAGGTACGAGCCAAAGGAAGGCTAGGACTGCTTACAACACAAACTTCCTATACAAAATGGTCTTGATATTCATGATTTTGCAGTGCCTGACAATACCTACACATAATGGGACGAAAAGATGATGACACTGAAACAAAACAGAGACTAATTGAGAGGGGGAAGAGAAATGGGGGGAGGGAATCATAATGGTTTATGGTCTATAATTATGAAAGCTATTAATAAAAAAGCTGAGCCGGGTGTGGTGGCGCATGCCTTTAATCCCAGCACTCAGGAGGCAGAGGTGAGGATCGCCATGAGTTTGAGGCCACCCTGAGACTCCATAGTGAATTCCAGGTCAGCCTGGACTAGAGCGAGACCCTACCTCGAAAAGCCAAAATATTTAAAAAAAAAAAAAAAGGTTGAATGAAAGAAACATTACAACTCTGTAGTTGATTTACAGTTTTGTAAGGACATTAATCCCATTCTTTAGGGGGTCTATGCTCATGAAAGAACAATTTCCCAAAGGCTCTGCCTCTTCACATTATCACTTTGGGAGTAAAGGTGTCCACTGTGAATGAGGTGAGGGGATAAACATTTAGATTATAACACTGCGGATTTGCAAACACTGATAGCATCCAGCTCTCTGGGAATAGAGTTTGTATTCCTGCTGAAGTTTTGGAATCTCTGTTAGTTCTTGTACTTGAAAATGGACCCTGACACCTTCTGGAGCTAGAAGAGCTATGAAAGGACATGGAGATATTTTTGAATCTTCAATGATCCCCAAGCTTGACATTTTCCTCCCAGCAGGTGGCCAACAGTGTGCATACATCTTCTCTGCCCCTTTAATCCCTCGGATCACTAAGACCCTTATGAAAATATACACATTTCTTAAAATATCCCTTTAACTTCTTTAGCATTGATACTTGTTTTTAAAATAAGAAAAATTGAAAACGGAAAGCATTCCTAATTTAGGAATGGGCATTCGATTGATTCAACTAAAATCTTTGAGTAGATGCAAACCCCATGGATAGATTTCAAGGGGACACTAAATGATAACCTTTTAGGCAACAACAAAAATTATGAAGCCGTGCTTGAGAAATATGCTTGGATGGATCACACTGCCAGAAACATCATTTTATTGTGAATTTCAGAAACTTTCTATTTTTATCCATTCACTAGATTGTCACTGATGTGTATATTTCTTTTGGGCAGATTGTGGGCTACCTTTTGGGAACATATGAATTTCTAGTTTGCTTTAATTGTAGAATTTTATTTCATATGCAGCTTTTGAATCATTTCTTGTGAGTTTTGGTAACTACATACTATTCTACCAGTAGATGTCCTGTAATTCAGCCTTGACCAAGACTAAGGAACTGCATCCCATTGTGATAGTGAGAGAAAAGTGAGATCTGCCTCAGAAGAGGGAAGTGATGAAGCCAGGGCATGGTCCCCGTCACCTCCTGATGTGCCCCATGGAATGATTGTTATGAAGACGGGGTTGGGGCATGGAGAAATGACCACGGGTGAGCTGGAGAATAGAATTTACTCTGATAACCAAGGCAGTGCTAACTCTAGTCATCAATCTTTTTCACAAAATACAATGAATTAGATAGATGTGGTCCATATTGGGGGTGGTAAAGAAGCTAGGAAGTTTTAACAAGAAACAACTGAGCACTGACAGGCAAGCTGTCTTCATAAATCTGAGGACTTGCCATATGGAAGAAGAGATGCACTTTTGACCAATGGATAGAATTAACAAGGAGACAGAATTTGGCTCAATCATAGGGACGTTTTCCGATCATTCCAACTGTCACATCGTGGAATGGGTGTAGTGCGGAATGTTGAGACCCCTGCACAGCGGACATGTGCAGGCTGGCATACCATCTGTCAGAGATGCCATCAAACCAGATGACTGGCTTTAAAAATAACATTTTTAATGATTATTAGACTAGAATATGTCCACAGGAGACCATTTTAAAAATAAAGCCTTCACAAGAAAACAGAAATTATTCTTAAACCCACATACATAGGTGACCACAGTTAACAATTTGCCATACTTCTGTGCATCTAAATTACTTATTTAAAAGTTTTGTAATACCTTATATCTAATATATGCCACAAATTTTCACAAAATAAATGTACTGCAAATATATTTTTATAGTTTTCTCTCCATATGATTTCATGATTCTTCTGTTATTAAATAATATTCAGAAGAAGGACTTTGATATTATTAATTAATTTTTCCTCTGGATGGAAGTTGCTCACATAACTAATAGTTCGTTGGGCATTTTTGAACATCTGTGTATTTTATTTCTTTGAGAAAAAAATTTTGGGCATAAATGATAATTTGAATATGAAATGACCCCTACAGGCTCATATGCTTGAACACATGATCCCCAATTGGTGTCACTGTTCAGGAAAGTTGTGGAACCTTTAGGAGGTGGAGCCTTGCTGGAGGAAGTGTGTCACTAGGGTAGGGGTGGGTCCTGAGGTTTTATAGTCTGGTTTCACATCCTGCTTTCTTTGCACTTCCTGTGCCAATGTGACAATATGACTCTGGCTTCCTGCTTCTGCCCCGCCCTCCCCACCTTGATGAAACTTCCCCTTGGAACTCTGTCAGCTGAATTCAACCCTTTTCTTTCCACAAGCTGCTTCTGGTTGAGTGTTGTGTCCCAACAAGGAGAAAATAACTGATACAAATAGAAAAAAGAGCCTTAATGTGATGTTGTCTCTTGTCTTTGACATGATCTTTGTACTCACAAAGTCACAGCAGCTGTGAACACGCACACAACACCTGCGCAAGCTTGGACCCACCAACATCCCATCATGGATTGTGGACAGGCTCACCAGGTCTTTACTCCTCTCTGAGGAGATGTTGGCAGTTAATTATTGCTGGGGTAGGGACAGACTTTTCCTTCAGTGGTATGGCTGGTCAGTAAATAAGCCCCAACCCATGCTCATGCAAGCAACCTGAATTAAAGCTGCGCCAGGCAGTGATCACAAACTGTCTTGTACTGTTACACTCTCCACCCCTGAGATACCATTTTGTTCATCGTCGAGCACATAAGTCATGATTACTAAAGTTAGGACAGCTCCCCTGCAAACTTGTAAATTTCACAATTACATTTAATTCTAGATTTTCCTACATCAAATTACCCTATCCAATATAAATTGTATCTATCAAGATTATCCTTTGCTTTATAATTTTGTCTCCAGCCTTTATAATGTTGACTGTATCATAAACTGGGTCACATTGGGGTTCAAGCTTTGTTTGTTTGAGTGATAGAGAGGTATATTTGACGTCTGAGTTGTCAAGTCTACCCTCAATACACATTTTCTTTCAAAAGCATGAAAAAATGTCCTTAGTCTTTCCCATGTCAATTTGTCAACACAGATACAAAATTCTATGTTTCAAGACAAAACTGTGTGAAATTTGATTGAACTTACATTAGAAATTTATTTTTGATAGGAGTCAGAGCAACAATGACCAAATTTTGTAGAAAGAAGGGTGTGACCCAAATTCTATTCCTGTGAAGGTCACCAATAATGATGGCACCTGAGGACATTCTCAAAGGTACAAGCATTCAAACATAACACTCATGTATCTTTGCATAGTCTCTGGGATGTGTACACAATGATCGTGAATCTTATATGTTATTTGGATAGTTTCACAGGGCCCAGGTATTTGGACAAGCATTATTCTAGATCTTTTTGTGAGGGAGTAGCTAGATGAAATTAGCATTCAAATGGATAGACTTTGTCTAACAGATTGCCTTTCCGGTGGTTGAGCCTCACTTAATCAGTTTAATAGAACAAGATTAACTCTGGAGTAAGGAGAATTCCTGAGAATACACTGCTATTTAGTTACTTTCTTGTGGTTGGGACAAAATACCCGACTAGAAAAAGCTTATGAACCAGAAAGGGTTTATTTCAGCCTACAGTTTCCAGGGGAAGTTTCATCATAGTGGGGAAAGCATGGCAGGAGCAGACAGCCAGTGTCACATTGCCACATCAGCATAAAGGAAGTAGAAAGAGCAAGAGCACACAGTGGGGCTAGACTATAAAACGGTAAGGCTTGCCACACACTTGCTCTGGCAATGTGCCACCTTCTAAAAAGGTTCCACAACCTTCTCAAACAGGGAAACCAGTTGGGGATTAAGAACACATGAGCCTGCAGGAGACATTTTACTTAATCAGCCACAACTGCCTTTAAATTTGCACTGTGGCATTGACTCAACCTATGTCTTCAGCCTGTCTACCCATACAAGTAAAAGCCATACTTGCAAAGCTCTATAATTACGTGAGCCAATTTCCCAAAATCAATCTCTCTTGATTCGATTTTGGTAGAGAACCTTGATCAATACAGACAAATATTTACAAGAAGGGAGCAAAATTAAGTGTATATGAATCAAGGTAAGGGTGGGGTTATGGTCTGGGAAGGGAAAGGCACTATTGGTTAATAATTTAAATAAAAAAGGAATGGAAAGAGAAAATTAAAGAGAAGATGACAACAGGAGTAGAATCCTGGAATTCATCCTGGAGGAAAAAAATATGCATTTCCCTCTGATGGTAGCACTGATGGAGAGGAGTTAAATGAATATTTAAATCGAAATAGTAGTCAAGTAGATTGAATTGCTGGAGAATATACATATATATTCAAAGCAAAATATATATGTATATTCAAACAAGCACAAACATATATGTTTTGAACTAAATATACCTAATTTTCACATCAATTTAACAACAATCATAAATGAAAACCCCAGGTGGTATTATCATAGTGTGGTGGAAGATTGCACATGGAAAATTCAAAGCCTAAAAGATGGTTAGTTTTAAATAAGAGTAACCCAAAAATACAAATAAATCAGTTAAAGATGCTTTGGTACATTTTGGGTCATTAGTAAATGTAAAAATAGGATGTACAATTTCTAAAACAGTGGAAAGAAAAAAACGTTTATGTAGAAGATGATAAACACATTTTAGAAAAGCTCATTGAAAAAAAGGTAAAAAGCAATGTAGAACCAGATGAGAGGACTCAGCACAGGACCAGGCGAGAAGCTTGAAGACAAGGTATCTCAGTTATACAACTACATTAAGTGGGCTAGGGCTTCTTATTGGAGGACAAATTCTTTCCTATGTAATAAAAACCATCTATCTTCTACAATATGACATTTGAGAGAAAACTACCTAAACAAAGCAAAGAATCTGAAAAATAGATTAGTAAGGATTTGTTAAACAAACATAAGAGAATTAAACTTAAAATCAGGGAAATCGAGAATTTATGACAAAAGTGTCACATTATAAGATAAAGATGTTCATTTTACACTTATGTTAGTTCAATATTACAAAAAAAATGAAGAGATATGAATGGAGTGATAAACTCTAAACCCAAGTAGTGCACAGGGCCAATGTGTAGAGAAATCCACTAGGGAAGAATTAGGGGAAATCCTTTCTCTCCCAGAGATCCCTAAGCAAGTATTCCCAGAAATCATACAGCCAGACACTCATTTTGAATTTCTATCTTATGACTTATGCAAGTTTCAACTCTAGACAGAGTAATCAAACTGAAAAAAAGTTGGTCTTTTTAAACATTAGGTCTTTTTATATTTCCCAAAGCACAAAGCTTTGTAAGTCAAAATGCTAGCTATGGTGTGCATTAAAATTAATGATCTCTGCTTCACAAAGGATTCCACAGATAAAGTCAACAAACACCTGACAGACAATGTATATTTATTCATGGAGAGAAATACAGCAGGAAGATGGGTAAAGTGATAGGAGAAGGTAGTTTACAGAAGTGGACTTTAAGTGGATATTTTAGCATACAGATTGTTCGTATCACTGATAATTTAGTTTATTTTTATTTTCATAATATACTTTTAATCAACATATAGTGGGGACCCAGTATGACATATCAATGTTTGTATACCATATGGTAAAATTACCATATTTAGCATATCAAACTTTTATAATTTCTTTGTGTCAGGAACATTCAAAATTCTCTCTACCAGCCATTTGGATATATACAATTGATATATATGTATATATATATATATATACATACATACATACATACATATAAATGGCTGCTACCTTACTCTTTTTTGCCTGTCATTATTTATTTATTTATTTATTTATTTCAATGTTTTTATTGGCTTAAAATTACATATATTAACACAACAATATGCTCAGTATCATAGGTTCTTAGATACAGCCATTGAATTCATGGTGACATTCCCTCTTATGCATTAATTATTCTCCCCCCCATGACTCTTACATCGCCCCCTCTTCCGCAAATTTCCCTGAGTCATAGTGGGTGAGTTTATATTTTGCATAGTTATTAGGTTTTTAAGAGTCTGTAGATTTATATTTTGGACAATTTTGGGCACCCTTGGTGCCTCTCTCCATTGTTCTTCCCCAGGTTATCTGCCTTGCTGTGGGAATAGCTGTTTTGCTCACCATCTCACTTCCTTAGAGGTTGCATTAGGGCTCTAATTGGTGAGTTTGAGGTGAAACGTCTCCTGCTTGGGTGTCCCCCGTCAAGTCATGTTCCTTTAGTGGTGTTTGGCTGTCCCTGGTTCACATTGCTTTCTGAAAACTACAAACAGAGTCTCCAGCGGAGAATGTGATCATTATTGGTCAATTGAGACAAATATTGCTAGATTGGTGTGCGTCTGGAGGGTGTAGCCTTTCTGAAGACCTATGGTTAGTGAGGACTTCCCTACGGAGATGGGGTTCTTGGTCCCCATTCAAGGTGGCCCTGGGTCCCCTTACCAGTCAGTGGTTCCCTGCCTCTGAGCAGATCTCATAGCCAATTAGCCAGCTGTTGATTACCCACGTAGGTTGGTCACCACTATTGCACAGATGGGCACTTCTTGACTTGCTTGCCTGTGCCATATAGCAGTGTGTTCTGCACTCTCAGGACATTGGTCGGTGTAACTGGAAGATGACTCCTGCCCACTCAGGATATCGTTGGTCAGGTTCCCCTGGCAGCTCTGCAACACCTTCCGGCCTCACCCAGGCTGCCCATCTGGGAGCTGATTTTGTTTCTGGATTCAGCAAGATCTCTCAGTGTTGGATGATATCATTCTATAGAGTCTTCAGCAATAGGGTCTTATCTTTTGCCTAAGGTGGGTATTCAAGGGCTGTGACAAAAGTTTGTCTTTTTTTTTAGGGACCATGTGGGTCACTCTGATCAACAGCTCATTGTGGGAGGAAACTACTTACTAGGTTGGGGAGCCAACAGTCAGCGTTCTTTGTACCATTGTTAGGCTCCCCCTCCCTTTGGGGCCCTGTCTACCTCCAGAACTTGTTGTACAGATGATAGGATTCTATGGAGTCAGATTATTTTTAGTTTAGGTTTGTGTACAACTACCCCCCTCTGTTGCTTCCACCCCTGCCCCCATTTCCTTCTGTCCCCTTTGCCTTTCCCCTGACTCACTAATCATATTTACTTACAGATTGGTTTAACCTGATTAGGGGCCACAGATTAGGGAGAATATGTGCCGCTTGTCTCTGTTCTTGTGTGAGCTGCCTTACTCTTGATAGAACATTAGAAGTCATTCCTTCCCTCCATTTACACCCTTTTCTCATTAACCATCCTCTCTTCTTCCCCTGCCTTCTCGCATTTTCTAGACTCTGACATGAAATTTCATTTTACACCAACCCAATGAGATAAAACAAAAGTTGATTGATATCTTTCATTGGCAAAAATAATGAAAGACACAGGCCTCCCATTGAGAGTGGTACAAATTTGGCCACCCATAGTGAAATCCCTGCTGCACAATAAGACATCAATCTCTTTCCTGAGGGCCTGTCCTAGGTGGGTGGTTCTCAAATATGGCAGTTTTGTACCCAAAATGGGCATATAGCAATATTAGTATTTGGATACTATGTTTGATTATCACAACTGGTAGAATATTACTGAATTCTACTGGGTAGAGACCAAGGACGTTGTTAAACATCTTGTGATATCCAGGAGAATCCCAAAAGGTATGAACTGTACAGCCCTAGCTGTTAATCATATGGAGGCTCAGAAACTCTACCCCAAATACATTCTTATCACCGATGTGGAAAGTAACTGGCCTGAGGTAGTTTGTCACAATATTGTTTGTGAAAGTGAGGATTGGAGCACATAAGGCACAACATGCAAGAAGTGTGACAAGTGTTGGATACACACAACATTGTGCACAATAAAAACAGCAGAAATGAGCACATGATGATACTAATAGACCTTATAGCTGCTGAATCAGAAGAGGTGAGAGATGGCATTCCATCTATAACTTAGTAAGACATAAATTCATATCTATAAAACAGTTACTTGCAGAAGAGATGATGAATGAGTATGGGGAGAATTAAATAGAATAATGCAAGTCAACTTGAAGAAAAGCAGAGCCTGACTTGAACTAATAATTATACTGTCTTATGACCACAAGAACATTACCAGTTTAACTCCTTGGCACTGAGGTAACAATAAACAAACATTTTACAAAATTTCTTGTTCTGTAGAGAATATATTTCTTTTAAAGTGATTATTAAATATTTATAAACCATTTGGTGATGTATTAGGAAGAAAAATCTCTACCTAGATTTTTTTTAAAAAATCAATTTATAAAGACCACATTCATGAACATTTCATTTCCAGAAAGGAAAACAAAAGTAATTGTGGACTCCATCGGCGACAAAGACAGATGTAACTTGGTATCAATAACGTTTAGATGCACACAAAGTTTCATTCAATATGAAATCCATATGACCTCTATTGCTTGTATTATTAAAGAACGAATGTAAGTATATTATTGAAACATTCACTCCAAATGTTGGTTAAATAATATCAAAATAAAACCAAGGAAAGAAGTAAGAAGCAAGATATGTTGTTAAATTTAATATGACTGATCAGAATCCAGAAATCAAATTATCCATCAGGAGGCATGGAGTCCTTACCTCAAGCATGAGGTCTGGGGATGGAAGGCTTTCTTCCCCATCCAATGCTGGGCAGCATGAAGGGCATCGTGGGAAGTCAGAATCCACCAGATTCAGCATGTGAAGTCAGCCCAGACAAACCCAGGATTCTTCTCTGTCTGGTTGCACTCCTGAGCCCAGTACAAACCAAGCAGGTTCCTTCTCTCCAGCCTCCTCTAGTCTGAAGTTCCTGTTGTGATTTCCTGCCTGGGTTGAAAATGGCTCTACCACATCCAGGACCCATCTGTCTATGGTTTTCTTTCCCTTCTCCCACTGAGGTTAAGCTATTGCTGCAGAACAAACTGACCCCTGGGACACACGCCCACTGATTCAACCAACCTCCCACCCCCACTAGGATGCAAATTCCACTATGTTACACTCCTCTGCTCACTGCCCATGACACATTCTACTTACTCAGAAAGAAGTGTTATTCCATGGATTGTATACCTAGCTGAGCTCCATTGTCCCACAAGGGACAGCGTTCTTTGGTTTGAGGTGATGTTCTATTTCTGCCCTGTATTTGGTTATTCCCATCTGTGATTGAGAAGGCCACCAGGTTGAATCACTTCTTGTGTAAATCAGTCTTCAGCCTGTGCTCCTGGGCAAGCCAAAATACATATCTTCCTAGATGTTATTGGTATAATTTCTTGTATTCACAGCAGACAACTATATGTGAAAGGAAAAATAAAAAAATTATCATGTATTCTCCCCAAAATAATAATTTGCTTATTTCACTATAAAATAATATATTCTCATTATAAAAAAAAACTAACCATACAAATATACTGTGTGGTATGATTTAGATGTTACCCTAAAACTTAGATGTTCTAAATACTTGATCCACAGCTGATGGCAATTTGGGAATTGGAACTTGTTGAAGGGGTGTTGTTAGGGAAGGGCTTATGGGTGTGATAGATAGCTTCCCCTTGCCAATGTTTGGCACACTGCCCTGCTGCTGTTGTTAACCTGATGTTGGCCAGTCAGTGATGTCCAACCTCTGTTTATGCCACATTTCTCCTGACATCATGGAGTTTCCCCTCAAGTCCAGCCCTAAAGTGTGAGGAAACAGATTGGAACTCTGATGGTTTTTTTATGGTGCTGGATGATGGTGGTGTCTCTCTGTTAGGATCTATGGAAGTGAGCCAGTTTCTTCTGCCATTGATGGTGCTCCCCTGAAGTTTGTAAGCCTGAAATAAACCATTTCCTTCTATAAGCTGCTTTTTATCAAGTATTTATCCAGCAACAAAAAACTAAGTGCAACATATGGAATGAATTTGAAATTTTCTCCACAGGCTTATGTAAATGTTCCTAAGCTGGTGATTTCTTTTGTGTATGTATGTAGTATGTAGTATGTGATAGGTGTGGAATATATACATGTGTGTGAAGATGTGCATGCCCCATGTGCCCACATGTGGAGGCCACAGGAAGACATGAGTGGTCTCTTCTATTGCTCATCTGCCTTATTTCCTTGAGAAAAAGTCTCTCACTGAACCTGGAGATTTTCCACTAGACTGCTCACCACGGAACACAAATGCTCCTCCTGTCTCTACATGCCCAGCTCAGCACTGGGGCTGCAGGCTTGTGTGGTCATGCCTGAAATAGGTGCTGGGGACTGAAGTCAGGTCCTCATGCTTGCACACAAAGCTCTCTTACTTGCTGAAAGATCTCCCCTGGCACATTATTTTGAAGACTGTGGAGTCTTTGGATGGCAGGGATTTGCTGAAGGAAGCAGGTCATTAGGGGAGGGCCCTTGAAGGTGATACCTGCCCCTGGTTCTGGTACACTCTGTTTCTTGGCTGCTGCCATGTAGACAAACAAATAAACAAAAAACCATTTCTTGCCTCCACACTCTTCTCTCCCTTCCATGATACAATAATCTGAACACTGCTAAAAGTGTGAGCTACAACAAACTTTTCCTCTCTTGAGTTGTTTTTGCCAGCTGCCTTGGTCACTGCAGCAGAAATGTAACCAAAAAACTGGCACCAAATATTTTGCCACCAGCCTTCCTAGTCCTTCCTGCTAATTATCAAAACTGGAGGGTGGCTCCTTGTGATTGCATTGGTTATATAACCACACCTTCCCTAATGGGTCTTTATTTTTTCCTTCCATATTAACTGTGAAACAAAGTAACTCCAAACAGGAAGCTAATTTGTGCCCAACATATAATAAGAAAACCAATATTTTTAAATGCTTAACATAAACATGTACATGTGAACAGAGAGGAAACTATGGAAAATCCATTCCAGATTATTGATATTAATCAGAATATGGAAGAAGTAAGGTAAAATTAGAATGTGGGTGGAGAAAGGTTATTACCTCTCTTCTTTAAGTATGTGCTACAGTTAGTTTCACATTGTTGGCACAAAGCACCTGACCAAAAACAGCTTGTGGGAAGGAAGGTTTATTTCAGGCTTACAAATTCCAGAGGAATACCAGTAATGGTAGAAGTCTACTCATTTCTATAGATCCAGGCACCAACAGCCATCACCACAAAAAACTGCCAAGAGCTTCAAACTGCTTTCCTTACACCTTAGGGCTGGAATGAAGATCCACCCCCAAACACACCTTAGGGATGGGCTCCAAGATCTGCCTCTAGTGACATGCCTCTTCTCCAATCGTTCTCTGCCCACTGGAAACTCAATACTGAAGCCTGAGTCTACAGGGCCACACATTTAAACCACTATACCATAATAGCCAGGAGGCAGATCATGTTAGAAGATTCTGGGTAAAGCCTCCTTTATGTCTGTCAATAGGTCTCACAAAATATCTTTCAAGAAATAACTAAGAAAAATATTATATTCCTGAAGATAGAGATACCAATAAACTGACTGGTGGTCCCCAATCAGTTATATATTAAAGGAAAATATACTTTAAAAGACTATCAGATGAATATCTATACCAATCCTAGGTATGACTTGTGCAGGTAATCATGGTCTCTCGGAAGACTCCCAGAGGAACACAAAAGGACATGAACTTGAATCAAGCATAACCAAGTATAATGTTTCAAGGACCCAATTTCCCATGCAGCCCTCCCTCCTGCTGCTCTCATCGCTCCAGCGCAATCACTCCAATTCAGACTTGATATTTGCTGAAGCTTACTGATTCCCCATGGCACGAAACCAAATTACCGGATACCTTCACTCCATGCTAGTTTGGACAGGTACAAATATTTGAAAGTCCCTTTTGTATGTCTATACCTTATATGTAGAAGGGATGTGAAGCCATGGACCTTGGAAATGTCAATGAATACAATTGTCTGATCGCCCAAAGGACTTGCTTTGTTGATACTTTAGAAGTGGAAGGAGGCAATGTGACTTATCTGCAAAGGGAGTGTCCATGACAACCAGCCCAAGGTTTCCTTGGAGATGTTTTGGATTGGCTGGAAGCTAGTACAAGAAGTGCACTGGAAAGAGGTCAAGGAAAGCACAATGACAAACCTGTGCATAAGGACAGATTGCACCAGACATGCATATCACATCGGGAATGTGGAGATGAGGCTCCAAATCGATGAAGCATGAAGCCAGGATGTCAATAGTAAAAGTTCCACAAGAGCTAGACCATCCCTTGTCTCAATCTTCAATTAAAAACAAACATGTGCCATTAACATATTTATGGGAGTCCTCATCTAATTGTCGTTGGCCAATAAATAAGAATTTTCAACCAATGCGATGTAGAAAAAAGAGAAACACAAAACTAAAGTGTGAAAACACCCCAATACTGTGACCTTGATGCCTATAGACTCAGTCATCATGCTAAGTAGAAAAAAACAGGCCAAGAGGACCAGCTGCATAAGTGTTAATTCTATTTATATGACTGAAAAATCTGTTAATTTTTGAACTTTGTGTGTATGGGTGATTTGCATATGCAACTGTGGGTGCCATGGTGCATTGTGGAGGTCAGAGGACATCTTTTGCATTCTCACATCATATTTTATGGTAGACAGTGTCTATATTTTTATTTTGAAAAAAGTTATGAAGCCAGGAGTGGTGGTGCACGCCTTTAATCCGAGCACTTGGGAGGCAGAGGTAGGAGGATCACCATGAGTTCAAGGCCACACTGAGACTATATAGTGAATTCCAGGTCAGCCTGGCCTAGAGTGAGACCCTACCTCGAAAAAACAAAAAACAACAACAAAAAAAAAAAACAGTTATGTATATCAACTATTGGGACATCCCCTTTTTAGATTTCATTCCCACAGAGAACTGAAGGAAGTGTTCAGTGAATTTTACATTTTGGGAAATTTTACATTTTAGTTTGGGAAATTGATTTAGGGTAGAGCAGCTGATGAATTTGAGCCCTGCCTAACATTGCAATTGGATTTCTAAATGTTTACCATGCTCCAACCATGTGCTGATATAAATTAAATAAAGAATGAGTTTAGGAAATACCACAGTTTCAATGGAGGAATACGGAGGTCTTGGATGGAAATTTTCTACATCAGGAACTGGGAGGTTTCAGTTTGACACTAAGTCAGGCTATTTTGATTCTGGAAAAATCACTTTTCTTTTGAGGAAAAGGAAACAACCAAAGATTCATTCATGAGTTGGGGAAGACCCACTCAATGGAATGAAGTGGTGAAAAGAACCGTCCAGACAATGGACATCACACGACAGTTGGGGACCAGCAGCCATGCTAAATGAAAAGACAGGAGCAAAGGGTTAGATGTCTCAGTATTTAACCCTGCTGCTCAAAGCTCCCCAGCATGCAAAAGTCGACTAAAAGAAATCGAGTGCTGCCACAGGCTGCGGCCTGAACCCAGGACTGATGGTAATGGAGCCCAAGAGGAGGGCTTCTGGTGACAGAAGTGTTCTATATCATGATTGTGGTGATGGTTACCAGCGCACATTCCTCAGACCTCATCAGGTTTTACACTGAACAGTGGTGACTCAAAGTCCACAGAAAGTATACCTTAATAAAGTTGATTTTTGAACTTTGTAAGTATGTTTGTGTGTGTGTGAAGATAGTAGGCATGTGGAAGTCAGGGGACTACTTTTGTGTGTTGTTCCTCATCTCTACATCATTTGAGGCAGGGTCTCTCTCTCTCTGTCTCTCTCTCTCTCTGTCTCTCTCTCTCTCCTCCCCCATCTTCACTGCTATTCTTTAAGCTTCCAGATGTCAGGGACATTCTCTTGCCCCTGCCTCCCATCTCACCCTCCTTGGTGTGCTTGGATTACAGAAAGCCTGCCAGGGCTCCTGGCCTTCCACCTAGAGTCTAGGGATTGAACTCTTGGGTACTCAGGCTAAAGTGGCAAGCTCTTTATCCACCAAGGAATTCAGTCAGCCCCAATGAAATTTTTAAACACTCATAATCCCTTGTCTAGGTTCCCAGTCTATGCAAGCTATCACTTTCCCTGTCCCCGATCTTTCCATGTGTCTTCTGGCTCCCATCCAGCCAAGGAAGCCAGCTGTTCCTGATCAGGTATCATTACCCCCAACCCTGCAAGGGACTAAAGGTGACTTACCTGATACTGTGGTTGTGACAGTGTTCTGTCGCTGGTCCTAGCAGGAAGGCCCTGGGCACAGCAAAGCAAATGCGGGTGATCTTTTGGTTTGTTCCCACCTTTAGGAAGCTTCCCATCCATGAACCAACATTGGCCTCTTTCTTCCTCCTTTAACTGGTTATAAGGGGCAGCCCTATATGGGCAAAAGTAAGAACTGTGATCTTGATGGTTCAGAGCTTGGCACACTCTGTCTCTGCCAGGGCCACTCTGGGGAGCCACAAAAGCTTCCTACTTAGGGTGTCTAATTTCGAAGCAGAAATATGACCTAATCTCTAAGACACTTCATTGTGAGACTCCTGGGGAACACTTGCAATATACACAACATCTACCAATACTAAAGTCTTCCCAGTGTGCTAAGTAGCTGACCTACCTCAACTACAGCCTGAGACTGGATAACAGCAATTTCCTGCCTTGGACCTATTCAGAGTTGGCAGTCCTCCCTGTAGCTCAGGAAGGAGATGGGCACACGGCTCCATGCTTGGAACATAGTACTTGCTTCTGAAAAGGCATGACAGATGCCAGGCTTCCTCTATCTGAGCTTGGGAAATGACTACCCTACTAGGTTCTCACATGATGCTTGATGCACACAACCAACCCCCCGCCCCATCCTGCACTGCTGCAGCAGCTACGCAATCTGCAGAGTCCTCTTTCTCCCTCTAGATCACACATCGGATTGTTCTAAAGCTTCAGAGTGCTCCACTTCCCTTTCAATGTCATCCATGACTAGAGTAGAAACATGTGGCAGTCTGGGAAATGTCCCCTGGTTGTCCAGGTGCCTTCACCCTGTATTTTGACAGAAGGAAGGGCAAGACTATCTGTGTGGATTGTTTCTGATCTGCTTCTCTTGGGAGGGTGTGGTATGACTTTTCCTGGGGAGACATGCTTATTCTCCCCAGGTAACATACTGGCAATAGAAGAAAGAAATGATCCCATCCAACTCTAGCTCTGTGAACTAAAGTGCTTATTGGGGTTATTTATGGGAGCTTGGGTGACTCAGGCAGTTTTATCAGTAAACGTCCACTCCTGCAGAGGTGACAACCCATGAAGGGTGCATCACTATTGTACCTGGACAAGTTGTAGCTAGCTCCATTCCTCTCCTCCCCACCATTTACTGCTGACATCACCTTGGGGAGAGACTTTATAAACCTTGTAATTTCATGAGTTTCTTGAATCTTATGGGTCTCCCATCTTCCCCCAGGACAGAACTGTTTCAATCCAGAAAAAAAAAAAAAAACAGCTACGTAACAGAAGGATGGAGACTTTTCTCATGGGGCTCTTGCAAAGACCATCCTGCATAGGCACAACCCCTGCCATTAGGGTTAATATTTGGCGAAGTTTTCAGTCACCCCTGTCATTCTCCAGAGTTATTCTGGTATGTTGGTAGTCAGACCAGTTTACTAAATAGAGCTACACTGGGAACATCCACCTTGCATCCTTCAATTATATAAGGTTGTACTGCATTAGAAAAAGGGAAATTTATGAACTCTATCTCCAAGCAAAATAAGGAGAGAGCATAACAGAACATAAACCTAAAACAAAAAAGGAAGTGCTGATAATAATCTATCCCCCAAACATAGAATCAATTAATATTTGAAATGAAAATCTTTGGCTGTCACTGATTATATTAACATACAAAATGAGAAGAGCCATTTTTGGCAAGGGTGTTGTTGGTGACTTTGGCCCCACAGGCATCACTACAATTTTCATAGAAATTTGTTTAAAACTGAACCTCTTCTTGTTAACCACAAGGGTTCCCTCAGTCCTCCGCAGGGCTTAGGTTTGCATTGCCATCTGATGGTTTTCTCTTTTTCTCCTTTGTAGATGTCTTATGGGAATGACAGCTTGATGGGAGAAAGCTGCAGAGATGAATAAATGAAAGAAATAACTTCTAAACATTTGAATACAAAGTGTAAGCAATCAGTGAATGCGAACTACTGTCTGAATGAGGATCACCAAGGGAAACACATTCTTGAAGGGTTCTGAGAAAGCATATCCAGAATACAGGCTGACAGATTGTCTTCGAAAGGATAAGAGGAAACCCTCTTCTTTGAAACTAGAAAAACATGTGTGAGAATATACACAGACTCTTCAATTCAATAATCCTTACCTCTTAGATGGGCACTGTACTTGTATCCAACAGAGAAGCAAGCACCAATTCTTGCTGCTTTCATAAAATCCACTGTCCAATGAAACCTCATTAAACCACATAGATGAGTCTAATTAGTGCCAGTGACTGACTCCTAGCAGCAGAAAGATCAAGATGGAGTGAGAGGTGATGGTGGTGCTCACATCAAATAGGAAGATCTTCCTGGGAAGAAGGAATTTGGGTCAAGATTTAGATGATGCGTCAAAGTCAGTCGGGGGAAGCTCCACAGGAGAGGGACAGGAACATGGCTCAGTCAGGAAAGTGATGAGTTTGTTCCCTAGCACCCACCTGAATGCCAGGGCAGGAATGGCACCATCCTGTAATCCCAGAGCTCAGGAAGCAGAGACAGGGAATCTCCAGGGCAAGCTGGCTTGACAGACTGTCCAAATCAGAGAGGCCCCATGTCTGTCATCCATATACGCACACACGTGTGTGCCTGCATGCATGCAAACATGCTAACACACACACACACACAGAGAGAGAGAGAGAGAGAGAGAGAGAGAAATAAAAAGAAGAGGAACAATCCAGGCAAATTAAATACCTGCTCTGATGGTGTGAAGCACAGAGTAGTTTGTTTTAATGAAAGAGGCTGCAAAATGGCCAATGTGCCTGAAGGACCATAAGTGACAAGTGTTCACCAAGAGTTTAAGGGGTGAGCCTATTCTGAAGGCCTTGAGAGCCCCAAGGACTCAGATTCAAAGTATTTTTTAGCAAGAGTGGCATTTCAGAAAGATGTGTCTAGTGTAGTAAGGGGTTGCAGTAGAGGTTTCAGTGTGGGAAGGAGACCCTCCTGCGGCAACTGACTTGATGGATCATGGGGGCTCATGTTGGTATAGAGAGATTCCAGATATTTTTGAGGATGGGAATGAAAAAGGATTTAGTGACAAAGAATGTTATTGGTGAGAAAGAGAAGTGCTGTGAAAGAATGAATGATCCTGTCCTTAGAAAGAAGGGGAAGCCAGTGTGGTGCTCACACCTATAATTATGGCACCTGGGAGGCTGAGCTGGGAACATTGCAGTGAGTTGATGGTTGATGGTCAGCATGGGAGACAGAGAGAGAGAGAGAGAGAGAGAGAGAGAGAGAGAGAGAGAGAGAGAGAGAGAGAGAGAGAGAGAGAGAGAACCTCACAAATAATTAGAAAGGAGTAGAAGGCTCATCTTAGGGACATTTAATAGTGGCAGAGTTCTGGGACCCCTCACTGGAAGCTTCGATTAGGCTGGGCAGTGTAGATAAAGGCAGCTTTAGCAGTCTGGAGGTGCTGCATCCAGCTGCTCCCATGATGAAGATTTGGGCTAAGCCGAGCCAAGATTCATGCTGCGTGGATATTCCAGGATGCCTGTGGTCAGATTCTTCAGTAGGCCAGGAATCCCACTGACATTCATTGTGTGCTCCATACTTTGGTTTCATATTATTCTGTGGAGAAAATGTGAGGGTTTACCTTCATGCCACATTGTCAGAAAGGTCAATTTTATCTTTTTGGAACAAATAGACATGAAGCAGCTAACAAGTTTCTAGGAGACTCTGTTCAAAACATGTCCCAGATGGCTCTTTTCAAAAGCTATTGAAGAAAAGCAGAGGGTCTTGAACATACTAATCTCACTTGTCAATGATGTCATGGCAAATCATTTTTGCTGTAGAAGATGTATTAGAAGAAAATATATCCCTCCCCCACTTGAGCATATACACATGAAGGGGAGTTTTAGTTCTCTTCAGATGTAGGAAATAAGAATTCATCTTATAATCAGAGAACCAAATGCTTAGGCAGAGTACCTGACTATACTGTAAGAGGTGTGTGTGTGTGTGTGTGTGTGTGTGTGTGTGTGTGTGTGTGTGTACAAGTATACTATGTACACAAGCATGCAAACAAATGTGTAGAAAATACATGAGCAGTTGAATAACGTTTGTCTGGTCTCTAAGCTTCTTGGCATCTTGCAATTTTGCCTCACTAATTATTAAAATATTCAAATGTGTCCAGCATACAGTGGGAAGTCCCCTCTGTCAAGCACCTAATATAATAAAGCATTCACAGAGCTGGGCACCATTCTAGAGTCCCTCTTGGTTAACCATATGTGTGAAGGTTTATGCTAGTCAGAATCCAAGGCCATGTGCTTAAACTGCCCGAAGGAATACTGAATAACTCAAGCCTGCTTTAGTGGTACACTGGTAAAGATTTAATAGTCAGGACTTGAGAGGGAAAAGGCTCTGGCTTCAGCAGTTGTCAATTTCCATGATGTAAAACCTTCCACCATGGTTGATTCCAAGCTAGTGAGGGTTTCACAAATGACTTATAAAATTGCTGAACATTTGACATCTTGACTGGTATGAGCTAGACTCAGTTACACCACTGCAAATAAGTTTTCAAGTGATGAAAAAAATGGCAGTAAGTTCTAATTGCAATAAACCAACTAACACAATAAGAAATTGCCTCTTCGAGTAAGAATTACATTCAAGCACTCTTTCTTAAAACTGGATGCCACAAAAAGTCCAAAGGTTGTGAAGAGCCATTCTATTTTGATTACCACTTCATTTTTAGTCATGAAAGTAATAGCATTCTCATTATAAAAAGAAATGGAAAATGAAAAAAATATTCTCTAGTAGCCTAATATCCTTTGAGAATTAATCTGAATGTCACTCTCTCCAGGGATCAAGTGTTTGAGGATCTCATGAGACTTCCCTGATATGGCCCATATTCTGTAAATATGTCTTACTAGTGTTCACTGTCTTCAGGTTGCAAACCTTTGTGCCTGTGGCAATGCATCTGAATCCCCATGGAGGCATTTACTGTGATTGATTTAGGAGAAAGTGTTACCCACTAACCCTCTGAGTCTCATCATTCGTACAGAAACCCATTGAAAAAGAGTCCTTCAAGCTGATGAACAATGAAATTGGAACCATACAGATATAGGTTCAAAGTGAGGTCACTGTTATTATGCTAATTAATAGTTAAGATATATGTTATTCATTTATTCAAATTAAAATAATTTTGGAGACAAAATAATCATCAATCACAACATCGTCCCTGTCCATGTGGAACTCAGAGCTTAGTGGATGAAAGAGACATCACACCCTACTAGATTCAGAACAATTAATTGTCATGAGACAAGAGTGAAGGATACCATATGATCACAGTATGTGTTAAAAAGGAGGCTTGAACTGACATACATAAATGAGTGGGAACTAATTAAGAGGAGTGGGGTGAAAGCTGGAAATGTGGAATTCTGGAGGGGTCTCAGAACCTCAGGGGCTCTGCTGTGGGCAGCCTGTACACTGCAGACTCCAAGGCATGCCCAGTCCTGAGGTCTTTAAATGAAAGGCTTGGAAGCCACATGAAATTAGTATTAACCACAGAGATGTAGCTTTACATATCATGACCCAGAAACTGCTGTGTAAAGCAATAAGTGAGGAAAAGGGGAAAAATTCTGGTGGAAGCCTCGCTTGTGAAGGGGATTGATAGATACTAATTCATTTTTGTATTAGCTTTAAAATGTGTTCTTTGAATTCCTGCTACTTATTGGATACACTTTAAAATAGAAATATTTTTCAACTATAGAAAGAAACAAGGGTAATTGATTAATAAATTCGTTATGAAAACAAGTAGAGAGCCACCATACCACCCTCTTCCAGACCTAGGAGTAGAACTACATTTAAGTATACATCTTTAAATACATGCATTCTTTGTAATGACACCTTAGAATTAACTATAATAGAAATATATTTCTAATTTTGGTTTTACATTTAGGAAGAAGTTGGACTTGATTAAATCCACTTGGCAATTGGTATATTTCCATGGTCTACCAATGTGATCATTACATGAGTTAATATGTTTGACATTGAACTGACCTTATATTACTTTAATAAACCCTCTGGTCATTTATTTTTCATGTTCTTTCTGCTGTAGCCACAAATATATTTAGAATTTTTCTGGATTGCTGACCAAGAAACAAAATAAAAATTAAAGACATTATTATTAAGAGAGACCATTAGAAGTCTGGAGAGATTGCTTAGCAGTTTAATGGCCAAGGTTCAATTCCCAGATACCCATGTAAAGCTGAGTGCACAAAGTGGCAGCATACATCTGGAGTTTGTGTGCAGCAGTTAGAGGCCTTGGCCAACCCATTCATTCTCTTTCTTCCCTCTCGCTCCTTGCAAATAAATAAAATATTTTTAAAAGAGAGACATTAGAGTTTGTGCCTGGAAAGGCTAAAAGAAGCATCCAAACATTCCCACAAAAGAGTTCAGAAAAGAGACCCATCACCAAAGTGGAATTTCATGCCAGTTATTATTTTTTTACAGTATCAATATCCACTGGGGCAAGATGAAGGAAAAAGGAAACATTCTTGACAGCAACAATAACTACAAAATCATTAGTCATCCAGCTGAAATGTGACTTGTCTATATGAAGGAACCTTCCTAACTTTATAGAGAGAGATAAAATTAAATGAGGAGAAATTATACAATCATGAGTGGAAATGATTAACTTGCAAATATGTTAGTCATCCAAGTGAAATTAAAAATAAAAGTCATTACACTCTAAAACAAATTGAATTAGCTCAGGAAGAGAGAAAAAAATTCATTGCTACACTATTCTGTGAACATCTCAATCCTCTCCCTCTCTCATCAAGAAATGAACTTGATCTAGATTTTTATAAATCATTTGAAGAAAACTGAATAATCACATGTTTGCACAGTTGTGGTCTGTGGATTACTTGGGGGTCATTTTACACTAACACCCAGGTTCATCCATGCAGCTGGGTGAAGAGAGTCTTGGGACAGTGGTGAGCAGACAGGCAGAGCCACCTGGAAGACAGTTGCAGTGAGCAGCTCCTTCATTCTTTTTTTTTGGGGGGGGGGGTATTTCGGAGGGAAAAGGAGAGGCAGCGGCATATGCAGCAAGGGGATTGGTGGTGGCAGGGTGGTCTGTGGATATTTCATGAATGGATTGGCAGGGGCCAGGAACCTCTCTATGTCTGGTTTGCATAGTTAAATTGGGGGGACTTTCTCAGCCCCAGGTGGCAGGAGTTATGTGATTTTAGGCATGTAACAGATGACGGTGGCTGTAGAGGAGCTGTAATCTTCAAACTTTCTCGTTTCCCGGGCTTGTTATTGCCTTATAGCTGAATTATATGAACTCCAGTAAACTCGGGCCTTCAATTGCCTGGACTTATCAGGGTTTGCTGGGGCCCACCAGGTGGCTCAGGGTTGGGGAGGAAAGAGACAGCTGAACTCCTGCCGGTCTCAGGATGAGATAATCAGGGTTTCAGGCCAGTCTCAACTTTCCTTTAACCCTATGTCCTCCATGCCTCTTATCAGGGTCCCACACACAGTTAGAACTGGACCTCAGCTCATGCAGTGAAAAAAGTCTTGAGTGGATTAAGGAGGTGAACATGAAGGCTGGGATGGTTCAGTTGGCAAAGTGCTTACTGTACAAGCATAAGGACCGCAGTCAAATCACCAACATATATATGAAAAGAAAAAAAGAAAAGCATGATGACACCTGTCTGGAATCCAGTGCTGGGAAAGACAGATCACTTAGGGCTTTCTGGCTCGCTAGAGTAGCTCTATGCTCCATGAGAATGACTGAAGAAAACACCTGAGGTTGACTTCTGGCTCACACACATGTATACACACAGGCATATGTGTATTGACACACACACATATGCACCCACACAGATACAAATACACACATATGCGCACTATGCACCGATGTGCATGGAAATACTTTTAAAAAGAAGTGAATATGAAAATATAGCCATAAGCAAATGTGAAGATATAGAAAATCTGTTTATATGTGAAAGAAAGGTTTTTCTCCTTTTCTTCTTTCTTTTTATTCATTCATTCTTTTTTATTTCTTTTTCTCTCTCACTCTTTGCTTCCTTCCTTTGTGGAATTCACATTGATTGAATAAGTGATGTGATTTATCCTGACATTTCTGAATTCCAAATAAATAAATTTCACTTTTTGAAATTGATTTGCTGCATTTTAGCACCAACAGACTTGGTCACTGCATGATGCTCTCGCTCCACAGTGGGCTGACAACCTCCCCCACTGACCTTCAATCTGCTTAATATCAAGTCATGCTTCTGTCACCCTCCAGAAGGTGGCCTACTACCCTCCTTCCTGTGCAGTCTGCGTAAGCTCACCAGTAATGAAGAGAGTAGAGAGGCAGTGAAGTGGTTCAGAGAAGATTTTTAGGCAATTTCCTGGAATTTGCACACCTTTATCCCCAAGTGACAATTCACCTGTGCCATGAACTGAGCTTTTGGGTATCCAGCTTCCACAGGCACTGTGACTCAGTTCCATCCATGTCACCCAGCACAGGCATTGTCAGAAAAAGACCCAAGATTTTGGTGGATTTCTGTTGTTATCATTAGGAAACATTTCAGAAAAATCAAGTCAATTGGAATACCTGAAAACCAAACGCTTCCATACATTTTAAAATCTAACATATAGAATTAGAAGGCAAGCAGAAGTTAAAGGAATTGTTCAAAATATAAGCAATACACAATTAGTTATATCTATGTGTATTAAAGTTAAAAATTATTGAAAACATTATTGTCCTTTGAAGAAGAGAATTAGGTAAGCAAATCAGAAAGGGAGATAACCAATAACAGACATAGATCAGAAAAATGGTCAACCAAAATGGCTAAAACATACTAACCAATATAATGCAATTATTTCTTACTAATCAAGTTCATGATTATCCAAAGTAAATGTTGCTTTGGACTAATTTATTAGCATGCTTATTTGTAGATATATGATTAGAAATTTTGTTAAGAAAATGCTTAGAAGTTTGCGTAACTTTTGATGCACTGATTAAACATTTTTAAAAAACTTTTTGTGCAGTCCATGTGTGCTCTGGGTAGTTCAGACTGACCTGTACTCACAGCAATTCTCCTGCCTGAGCCTCCTGAATGCTAGTATTATAGGTGTGAGCTACCACACCTGGATAGTTACATTTTTCAATATCTATGTACACACAGAATTCACCTTGGGGCAGGGTTAGAATGATGACCCCTTGTTCAGCCTCTCCCCGTGTATCTTCCTCCATCAGTAACCTGAGCAAAATAGCAGGATCTGAACTGAAAGATGGTGGAGATGAAATGAATGCCATATACTCATGTCATCTCTTTATTACTTGTTTTGGTATCATGTTCCTCAGCATTTTTCAGGTGGTCAAATTGAATATAGTATCAAGTATGTGTTTAATAGCAATCATTTATTCTTGTATCCAAGTCCTGGGGATATAGCAGTGAACTGAAAGTCCCGTCTTCAAAGAGGTTTGAAGTTGTGGCAGTCAGGGAGGGAGTTCAGTCATGCTTGTCAGAAAGAAACTATGGAGAAAAGTAAAGCAGAGTGAGAGAAGTAAGAGTCTGTACTCTTTGTATGTGCTCTACACTTCAAGAATTTTTAAAGCAATGTCTTGAGTTCAACCCCTAGAGCAATAAGAAAGAGAAATTTAAAGACAGAGGATGCTGGTGAGGCAAGTCCTGTAGGTGTAGGGCAGGTGCAAGCATACTTGATGTTCTTTAAGAACAAGATTCCTGTGAGGTTGGAGATGAGAAAGGGGATGTGGAGGAGGTAAAAAAGAGAGGAAGAAGAGGATGGGGAAGTGGAGGAGGAAGAAGAGGAAGAAGAGGACAACAAAGTAAATGTGAGATTGGAGCTGAGAGGAGGGATGAAAGGAAGAGAATAGGAGGAGAGAAACAAGAGGTTGCAGAGAAAGAGGAGGAGATGGAAGAGGAGAAAGAAGTGGAAGAGAAGGAGGAGAAAGTTGAGGAGGAGATGAGCAGTGGTATTCAAAGCCATGCAATGGAAGAGGCGTTCTAGAGAGTGAGCACAGATGGAGAAAACGGAAGTGGAAGGCTGAATGAAAGGGTAT
>PVHP010025898.1:0-25126 GCA_004024765.1 Zapus hudsonius | reverse complement strand
GCTGTCAAGACTGCTTCTAATTTGAAAATAGCAGCACGACCTCGTCGTGGTGAGTAGCCCTATCTGTTAGCATCATGTAGAGAAAGCACAAATGAAAATGGTGTTTGGGAGTGCTGTCATAGTTGAATGTAAGCGGGGAAGGACTTGAGCTCTTTCAGTGGCTGGCACCCACTGGATCACATCATGCCTAGGGATCCATGGGTCCGGCTTTGACGGAACCTAAATGACATCTTGGATCTAAATTTATTCTTTTGGCTGTAGATAAGACAAATTTTCAAGATACATGTTTGTTTGGTCAAATATATAACTTTAAGATTATAATATGATAATTTCTGGGTTCGCTTTTTGTACATGGATTTGTAATCCTGCGTTGAATTGGTACAGATAGCTTCCCCCTCCCCACCATGCACCACTGCTCTCCCTGTGCTCATCACACAAGCGTTTTGTCCTTTCTGCTTCCACACGGTTCTTCCTTGGCATCTGTCATGTGAGCACACACATATATGTAAACAAGTCCCACAAAACGATCCTCGTGTCATTTCCTCTAAGTACAGTAATCAGAGTCACTCCATGCTCTCATCTTGTGAGTTGCCAAAAATTATGTCCACTTATGGCTCGCTGTGGGGTCTCAAATGTTCCTCCACGAACACACGCTCCTTTTGCCGATGCTGATGTGAGTTCTGCATGCCTGTTGTGGGGAGAAAGAGCCCTGGGATTGCTCTCTCCCACGCACAGATTGAAAGGCTGGATCAAAACCCAAACTATCACTTTACCGTTTATTTTTTATCACAGCAGGTTTTATTAAGCAGATCTCATATGATGATGTCCAGGCATCTCACCAGCATGATTGTGCTGATGGAGAACATGTGCAGCTAATCTCCTACATGCTGAGCCACAGGCCTGGCTTAGGAAACCGGTGTGTGGGCAAAGGTTCTAAGCTTTCCTCTTCCACAATGGACGTGGAATTGTACAAATCGGTTTTAGATTATTTGGCCCACTCTAGGGTTTTCTCTATAAATGACAGAGATCATGAGAGACTTTTGCTAGAAAATGGCAAAGGTCTCTAGGTGTTCTCAAAAAGCCTCTTGTACTGACACAGTTCTGAGAGGAACTGTTTCCAACAGGAAACTGTAAAAGACACTCATTAACCTTTCCCTTTGATTGCATTTTAAACATTTTCTTTTCACCCCTTCTCCATCACTCCAGAAAAGCTGTATTCTTAAACAAGCTGGTCTTTTTGTAGCAGGAAATTTTATCCTCAACATGGTCTCAAGGGTATAGATTGATTATTTGATTATTCAACCAATTAAGGAAAATCAATGACTTCTTGATTTACCTCTAAGGTCCCTGAACACTCACATCTCATAATTCCACTATTATTCAAGTTGCTAAAGACATTTTGTGTACTGCTTTTTGAGAAGACCCTTAAATACCTACATATGATATGGAAGTAAATCTCATTATAGGTGGAAGTTGTTTGTATTTCTGTCTCATTTATGATTATGATTAAAGATATCTTATTGTAATAAGGTAACCTTGGAAAGTTGTCCTGGATGCATAGATGATGCATTCATTAGCTTGAAATTGGGAAGTGCATGCAGATGTTAAACCAAGGTCAAGTAGTGAGAATGGGAGCAGTGGTCACTTGGGCAGGTGCAGGCATTTGAAGCTTTTTCTGTAGCTAAGTCTCAGGTAGGGACATGGTGAATCATAGCAGCTTCAGTAGGTGAACCAGGACATCGCAGTGCCATATTCCTAGACAAAGATCCAGGGCTATCAGAGACCTGAGGTAATCAGCAGTTCAAGAACAAGTTTAAGAATCTGCTCCCTGGGGCCCAGAGAGAACCGAGAATGCACCAATCACATAGCAAACATTTATGAAGTACTTAGTCTATGCAAGGAACTTTGCCCAGCTTCTTCATACCAGCCCATTTACTAACATTCAGAGGTAGATACTATGAGCTATCATCTCTTTGTTCCAAGTGAGAAACACGAGGCTTGGAGAAAACACAAAGCACTGGTTCAAGGTCACATAGCTAGAAACTGGCCTGACTTAGTTGATTCTAGTTCAGGTAGGTTATCTCAGTTTCTGTCTCTTTACTACTCTTCTGTAAGACTTCCTTGATTCAAAGGGATTAAATGGTAGCGTGAACTCGAACATATGGAGGAAATATTTTCATCAAGAAATCAATTCTACATATTTATCAGTCTAGTTTGGGGGTCTGGGAATCATGTTTTGTACATCTGTGTGCTGAAAGACGGAATGCTATGAAGAAACTCTTGGAGGAAAGTCACACTTGCACATTCTCCAGGTTGCCCATCACAGTGTCTGACATTGGTATGTTCTCATGTGGATACTTTATATGCACAGCTGTGGGGATAAGATATTTTGGTGCCTATAGGTAGAAAGGAAGAGACAGAACCTAAGAGATATCATGAGTGACCTGACTAGAAGGCTTCAGAACACAGATGAAAGGGCATATCTTAGGGCACGAGGCCAGTGGTCAGAGTGATTAAGAGTCAGGGTAGACCATGTAGGGATTCCAGAAAGGAAGTTGTTTAACTCTCTCGCCTTCTTGCTTAGGGCTCAAGATGGGACTCTGAAGGAGATCATCAGGTTTAGACTACAGGTGAAGTTCTTTCTTTCTTCTTTGCTTAGGCTGGGCTCCTTGGTCTGGTGGTTCACCCTCATTCCATTAAAGCAGTCCCTATACTGATGTCTACAAGAATCATCTCTTTAGAGATCTCTTGATTTTTTTCCCTTGCCTGTCAACTTGCATAAAAATATAATATAAAATGCCTAGAAAGCATCTCAAAATTTCCATGTTCCAAACTGGCCCTTGATTCCAATATCCCCTGCCTCACATACCTTCTTCTCAAGACCCTCCAAGTTTCAGCTAATAGCATCAATATTTATACAATTGCTCATGCCAAAAATGCAGGTTGTTTCATTACTTCTTTCTCCACATCTCCCCATTGTCCATTCAGTCTATCAGGAAGCCCTGTGAAACATCTTTAAAATCCTTCAAAGCAGGGGTTCCCAAGCTTGTCTGCACACTGATCACCTGAGAGCATCAAAAGTCGATGCCATGTCTTCTCCCTAGTGATTATGATCTAATTCGCCTGCATTTGAAGATTCCACCCCTCCTCCGTGATTGCAATTGCGGGCATGTATCTAGAGTTCTATGCACTCTTCTTTATCACCACTGCTTGGATGATGGCGGCACCGCCTAAATGGTTACTCAGCTCTTACCTTTTTTGCTCTTTCCTTTTAGCCTCTGTGATAGTTTGACTGAATGTCCCCCAATAGATTCAAAAGTGTAAAAGTTTTTCTCCAGCTGCCTGGCTGGAGGAAGTGTCACCTAGGCCAAATTCTAGGTTCCAGCACTAAGGTATTTCTAAGGTCGATGTGAAATTCCAGCTATACATATGCAAAGAGCAGTCTGAATTCAGATATGAGTTCCTATTTGTTAGTTAGAGCTAGACTTGGAGTCTAGCTGGCTGGAGGTGATGGGTTTTCTCTCTCTGCTTGGATCTGTGAAAGGGGCCAGTCTTTTTCTTCAATATTGAACTTCCCCTGAATCTGTTACTTTAATAGATATTTTCCTCCCCAAACTGTGACTGGTTTGGAGATTCATCCCAGTGGCGTGTGGCTGACTACTACAGCCTCCTTTTTCTACACAGTAGCTAGAGTGATCTGCTTCAAATGTAGGTCATAGCGAGCCACCTTCCTGTGTCAAACACTCCAGTGGCTTGTTGTTGCAGGGAAGTAAAATCCAACCCCACTTTCAAGCCTTCGAGGTCCTGCAGACATAATTTCTTCATTCCCTTCTGACTGCTTCCCTTCAGCTCTCTTTCATTCATGCTGTGCTGTCGTCACTCCAGCCCCCTATTTGGGTGCCTGCTGATTTCCATCTTAGAGCTTTGGCATTGCTGATTCTTTCGGCTTCTGCTTCTCCCTGCTGACTTCCTTGTCTCTCAGGTGTTAGTCTCAATGTCATTTCCTCAGAGCAGCCTTAGTAAACCTGTGTCCTCTACTCCCATCATTCATGCTCAAATTTTCCTCTTTATTTTCTTGATAGCATTGAATGAATGTTCTTATTTACTCACAGTGCACTTTCTCCAGCTAGAGCAAAAAATCAACGAAAGTGTAACCCTTGTTTCTTTTGCTCGCTGCTGCATTGCCAGTATGTAGAACAGCTCCTGCTCTGAAGTGGGTTCTTATTGCCTCTGTCGACCATCTGCCTATAGGAATGGTGGAAAGCCTTATTCATAAAGATGGCTTTGTCCTGGAGTCTGAAATAATCAAGAATTGTAATTGAGGCAATGGTAGGACTTGTGTCTTGTATAAGGGCACAGTATAAGGAGATGTCATAAGGAGATGTCAAAGCCGGGCGTGGTGGTGCACACCTTTCATCCCAGCACTTGGGAGGCAGAAGTAGGAGGATCATCATGAGTTCAAGGCCACCCTGAGACTACATAGTGAATTCCAGGTCAGCCTGGGCTAGAGAGAGACCCTACCTCAAAAAAAAAAAAAAAAGCTGTCAAAACCTAAAACTCAAATATGGTTTGTACATTTTCTTGTATTTAGGATATCATGGGACCATAAGTGGGGATGTGATAGGGGCACAGTAGAGTTTAGTAGACATAATACTTTATTTAGTTCATGCTGATGTAACAAACAGCACCACAGTCACTATTGGCTCAATACAATAAAAACCTTTATTTCTATGGGTCTGGGACACTCCAAGAAATTGTCTGTCTTTGGGTGATAGCTCAACATTCCTGTTGCCTAGTTTTAAAGATGCTCACATCAACATAGCCACAAAGGAGAAGATGGGCAGTTATTCAGCAATTCTTACCTATTTTAATTCGATTACTTGGCCAAAACGAGTCACATGATAGTCCCAGAAGGGAGGAGAATGAGAAATCTTGGTAAGCAAGTAGAGTGTCTGTCACAACAAATAACAATTAAGGTGGTCAAAGGATGGAAGCTTTTCTGCAGGGATAGTGGTAGACATTGAGGAGACTCAAAACTCACTAAAGCTGAAAGCAAGAAGTTGCTGAGAGCTTAACACTAAATGAAACATCTCTGTCATACCTTCTGGGGCTCAGAGAAGCATGGCTATAAAGAATGGAAAGGAGTACTCTGAGGCTCTGTCCTCCTGACATGAATTGACTGGTGCCTTCATGACCTCACAGTGGTTGTCTGGACCTACACTGCTGCTCTGAGCCCATCAACATTTTGACAAAAAGGACAGAAGAAGAAAACATAGAGGATGGGCTACTTGGAGAGAGGAGGGTCCTCAGTGGTATGGGCCTGGAGAGGAGTTTTAAAAGAGGGTCATGAAATGGGAACGCTATCAAATTATGTCATGTATTAAAGCTCTCAGTAAAAACTACAAATAAATGGGGCAAAAAGAAGAAGCACACGTCTTGTACTGTTTTTAGTACAGAATCTGGAGCAAAACTACAGTCTCTATTTTGACTTCGGTTCAGTACTGGAAGTGAAGCACTAAAACTATATTTTTTAAAAGAGATAATGAAACAAGAACATCCAGTAGATGTGAGATTTGATTATAGTTCTCTCATGTGCTCCATAATTCTTTCTCACAAACTTGTGGCAAGAAGCATCATGGCACAAAGATTTTAAGTCTTCAAGTCAGACTTAGTGACTGAAATGTTAGAAGCTTCCTGATTCAGAAATCTATTTTGTATCTATGGGTTTAATGCTCAAAGCTTTCTTCATAAGATACATTTGTATAGCAGAGAAATGGACTCTCCTCAGGTTCTCAACACAGGCCCAGACATTAGTGGCCTCAAAATTGAATGATTGCAATGTTTGTGATCAGGGTCTCCCTTGATCCATCCCCTGGCAATTCAGGATGCAGCCAAGAGCAGCCTTCTAATTGGTGTGCCAGAGAGAGGTTGTTACATGTGTGTTTGAAGACTGTACTTACTGTCATCTTGTTCCAGGTACAATTCAACTCAATAACTTTGATCTTTCAACTCACTCAAACAATTTTACAGATTACTTTCTTCCTCA
This sequence comes from Zapus hudsonius, assembly GCA_004024765.1. Taxonomy (NCBI): domain Eukaryota; kingdom Metazoa; phylum Chordata; class Mammalia; order Rodentia; family Dipodidae; genus Zapus; species Zapus hudsonius. The sequence goes on along the minus strand of PVHP010025898.1, from coordinate 19,080 downwards.
GTTCCTACTTAAATATTGAAATAAACAAAAGACCCTTTGGCTGCAAATACTCACCTAGAAGCCTTAGGTTTCCCTTTAATCCAAACAGATGGCTTAGACATATGAACCTCAAAAAGTCTATGCTTTCTGACCTTTCTCATAGCTGTGTGTTGCTAGGCTTACATGGTAATATCAGGAAATTTTTATGACATGTTGTCATGGTTTGATCCAGGTGTCCCCCACAAACAAATGAATGTGTTCTGATAGATCGATACTCAGCTGATGGCAATTTGGGAATTAGAAGCTCACTAGAGCTGTGTTGTTGGGGTGGGCTTATGGGGTTATAAGACAGCTTCCCCTTGCCAGAGTTTGGCACACCTTCCTGCCGCTGTTTCCAGTGCTGTGGCAGAGGTGATGTCCAGCCCTTTGCTCATGCCATCGTTTTCCCTGCCAGAATGGAGTCTCCCCTCTAGTCCTTAAGCCAAATAAACCCATTCCTCCACAAGCCGCTTTTATTTGGGTTCTTTCTGCGCAGCAACTAGAAAGCTGATTGCAACACATGTCTTACTTTAGATATACTTTAAAGATATAGGCAAGTAAAAAAAAAAGAAAAAATTAATGGCAATAATGGTTTCAAGACTACAAACTGGTGTTTGGGTAATATTTGTGGACATGGTGATGGCATTTAGTAATTTAATTCAGCCACTCAGTGTTGCCTGAAAAATAAGCAGTTTCCAGCATCTACCCCTCACCCCAGGAACATTTCCCTCACCCAGAAAGATGTGCTCCCCTGGGCCATCCAACGTTTATTATAATGGGTAGGTTGAACTATGATGTTGAGAATATTCTGATATGTTTCAGTGTCTTACCTGGACCTTCCAGACACATAAACACCATAGGATTCCTCTTCTAATATTCTTTAATTCCGATTGCAGTGGACTGTGAACCACTCATCCCAGAGTCTCTTACCTAACCCTGTTTCCTAACATGCTTATGGAATCAGTGAGTCAATATAGATTTTGATGATATCAAACTCCATATGTCTATTTACTCTGGGATTTGAAGAGAACTGTCATTGTCATGTGCACACTGGGGAAGTGAGATGCTCTGAGGTGACTTTCCTTTGCTCTCAGGAGCCTCTGCATGTTTTGACATGTAGTTCTTTGTGTGGCTCCGCAGGTGCACAGTACACATGCATTCTTTTATCTCTGTTACAGATTTCTCTTCAAGAGGCTAACTCTATTTTCTCAATAATCTATATAAAATTTTCATAGTAGTTTTTTCTGTTGAATGATATATTTTGTTTTTTTTCAAATATATTTTTCTTTATTATCCATAATTAGATACACTTAATGAGCGAATAATGTGTTGATGTCCCCAATTCCCCAATTTCCCTCTTCCCTGTCCCCAATCAGCTGAGTATCCTTCTCCGTGGGCAGTCTGGATCAGTCCATGGGGCAGGGGGTTATGGATAGCCTGGGAGTCAACCCGGTTCCACCCCCCCCCCCATTGTATGTTGTTCTTACAATCTTTCTGAATGATATATTTTGAAATGAGTTTAAAAAAAAACAAGCATAGGGGCTGAGGAGGTTGCTCAGTGGTTAAAGGTGCTTGCGTGCAAAGCCTGATGGCCTGGATTTAGTTCCCTAACCACCCACATAAAGCTGGATGGGCATTCACTTGCAGCAGCAAGAGACCCTGGAATACATACACACACACACACACACACACACACACACACACACACACACACACACACACATACTTAATTAAAAGACCAAATATGGGCTGGAGAGATGGCTCAGTGACTAAGGCATTTGCCTTTGGAGCCCAGTGACCTGGGTTTAATTCCCCAGGACCCCTGTAAAGCAGATGTTTATAGTGGCTAGATGCCCTTGGCATGCCCTCTCTCTTTATCTCTCTTTTCTCTATCGTTCTCTGATTGCAAATAAATAAATAAAAATATTTTTTAAAACTATGGAAAACAAATACACCTGCAAATATGAATATGGGCATATGTGAATACTTTCTTAACTCTGGTTTCTGTGAATATTTATATTTCTTAATAACTTTATGTCAGGAAAACTATAAGGCCATTGCATAAGTTCTGTGTATTATACTACTTAACTCAATGTAAAATGAATAATTAGGAAAATAAGAGCAATAGGAAATAAAGGCTGTTAGGAAAAAAGCTAATACCGCTATAGAAATTAGAGCCCAAAGGTGTAAATCCTGAAGTCTTTATGTTGATCCAAGTTCTCCAAAAGACTATGTATAAAGTAACATTCAGTGTTTCTACTCGTTATAAGAAAAAACTAGATGCTCGGGAGTGAACCACCCCTTCCTGATACTAAAACCTGCCAAAAAAAAAAATAGTCACATTGGTCCTCATAGAGAAGTCACAGTGTAATAGAACTGACAAACCTGGAGTAATGAATACTCTTATAAGAAGGGTAGTGAGTTTCACAAGGCTTCTGAGAGTGTCTCTCAATGTAAGCTGATGACATGCAACTCAATGTAAAAGCAATTCAACAGAGGACCCATGTGATGAGGTCTTAGGGACACAAGTGTCTGCCATCAGCTTAATCTCAAGATATATTTTAAGGGCCAGAGGTATACTTGGACATCAACAGTGCCTCCATAAATTGTTCCTTTCAATTAAGCTTTGAACGACCATTGTCTGACACTGAGTTCAAGCTGATTCTGTCATTGATATGGGGAATGCCCTTAGGAGCCTCCAGAGACCTCAGGAAATGCTGAACAGACACAGACCAATCAGACTTGGAGATTCTAGGAAATGATCTGTCTGTTGGATGTTCTCCAGCATCAAATATAACACATGAGTCAAGTATAATTCTGCTTATATAAAAGAAAATTCAATATACAAAAGGAAATTCAATGTAATATTCACTGGAAACCTTTTTTATTGTTTAAGGATGTGCATATGTAGTGAAAAATAAATTGGAATAATTAAAAAACACATTTTTAAAAAACCCAAAATTTGCTTTGAGGTAAATGATAACTTAAAACTAATCTGAGATCTAAATTATTTAACTAAAAAATGAACTCAGAGTTGGTAGATTCACAATAAAAGCCCAAAGATTCACGATCAGTTAAATGATCGAGTGCTAGAAGTAATGACCCAGAAGGAATCTGTTCTGCTATTTTGGGGAAGGTGTGGTGGTTCAAGTATAGGTTCAAACACTGTGGGCGCTTTCGTAATAGAGAAAAGAATCCTTCGGCTAGGAGATGGCTCCATCAATAAATCACTTGATAGGGAAGCGTACAGACCTGAGTTGGGATCCCTAGCGCCCACAAAAAGTCCAATGTGTGAGTGGCCTGCCTGTAATCCCAACACTCTGGAGATAGAGAGGGAACCCCTGGGGCACACTGACTAGCTCACTACCTAAATTGGCAAGCTTTGAATTCAAGGAAGAGACTTGTCTCAGTAAATAAGGTGGAGAGTGATGGAGTTCACGTGAATCCACAGCCACGTGTGTCCACATGCATAGGAACACACATAAACACATGCATGCCCAGCACAGCACATATGAAAACCAGAAAGGAGTCCTGGGACATAGGAATTCAGTTGCTCTGTGTCCTTCAATGGCACCTGAGGAAGCTGGATGAGCAGGTGACAGTCGGGAGAACCCTGGGGCCAATTGTACTGGCTTTGCTGAATCTCCACAAAGCTCTTCCATCACTCAGGGTTGTGAACATCCGTCAGATGGTACCACAGCAGGCTGATGTGGTGGCGTGTTCTGAAGGCAGTAATTTGTTTTTCTCTCTGCTAAGTAGAGGGAAAAAAGTGAATTTTAGTAATTAATAGGCTCTTACCCTTCTTTCGTCATATTGTCAGCTTCAGTTGGTTTCTTTCTTGCCATTAACATGTCTAATGCATATGTCAAGCGGAAGCCTCACGTGCTCGTGGCAAACAGAATATTATGTGAAGGCGGCAATGTGTTAAAACAATTGAGCGAGCAAGCACTAAAGTTTGCTGCTCGGGCCATATGTTGCAGTGTTTAATTTCCCGTAGTGGAGAAACATGGTTGTCAGAGAAAAAGATGATGAATACATTTACTTTGGGCAACTTATTACAATGAAGAATGACTTTCCCAAGGAAGGGAACAGAAGAATTAGGCGTGTATGCAGAGCATATGGGAGGCATTCAGACATGGGCCAGGAGAACAGGACTGTGTGCTTTCGAATGGAAGACATTTAATCAATGCATGTGGCTGGTGTTGACATATGGAAGTGAGAAATAGGTTTTGATTTGGAAGACAGGAAGAAGGTTAACGGTAGTACAGGTGCTTACAGAATGATTGATACTTTGAGTAACTAACAGAGAAAGAAAATGTAACTCTTTCAGTTGGGCAACAGACTCCAGAGAACAATGTAATTTTGAAAAATACAGGACATGAAATGATCCGGGGTAGGTCACCTGGTGACAAGGAGAGATGACAGGCAGAATGAGCTGATGATCCAGTGGCATGAGCAAGTGTAGTGAGAGGGACACACTGGGGAGGGAACAGAGCAGAGGCCAAGGGCTCTAATGGGGCCAATCAGAAAGCGCTCTGGCCAGGGGTAAAAGGATCCATACCCAAGGGAGAACCGATGGCTAATGACTTTCCCAGGCAGACGCTGGTACAACTTTGACTTGCTCCCTTGAAGCAGACCTGAAGTATACACATTTCACTTAAACTTGGAGAAACACTGTCATTTGCTGATATCAACATTCTTCTGAGGGGATGTGAAACAGAAACTCAATATTTTTATTTTTTCCTCACCACAAAGATTTCTAGGTAGATCTATGCCATCACTTTCGTTTGTTTTGATTCCCAAAAACACATATGATATAACTCTATAAATTATTTTATCTGATGACATTTTATCCCTTCTTTCTAGGGGTGAAAGGTTGGCTCATGAACCTTGGAAAGCCTCATAGTGAATTCTCCACTTTTATTATTATTTGGTTAGGGAGATGGCTTTAAGAAGTTAATGTTCTATGTGAGGTGGTGATAATCACTAGTGAGTTTTTCAAAGAATATGTAACAACTTGATTGTATTCAAAATACTAGGAATACCCACACTCAAGAAATCCCATGTACATGAAAATTGTACTAACTTGATACCCTGGAATGGTTCATTTCAAGTGTGATTTAAGTAATGGGTTTAACAGTCAAAGGCAGCGTGTTTGCTCTTTTCTAAAGTAAAAGCACTTATAGGACACTTGAAGTGTTGACTTAGTGTAACAAAATCTTTTTTTTTAAGTTAAACTTCTCATGGGTCAGAGAAGTTAGGGGTCTCGCTTCAACATTTCAAGTATGAAACATTAAAATAAATACTGAACACAGCAGCTCCTAGTCTAACTGGTGTGTGAGAAGGTGAGGAGACGGGCAATGAAGGACCAGTGAAAATGAATGTGGGGATTTTGAAACATGGGCATTTTTCTACAAGTCAGAGTGGTCCCTTTGATTTTTACATTTTGCCTGTTTATGCTGTTAGTTTTTGCATTTTTCTAAGATTATTATTTTGCAAAGGAGAACTTAGGATGCAGATGGTATTGATTAAATTCTGAGACTGCATCTCAATTGATCCAACATAAATTACCCTTGAAACCAAAGAGGAGGAAAGGCCAGAACGAAGGATAATGAATTTCAACTACCATATCTCTGGTCGAGGGGGTCTTTACCATGCAAGCAAATAATGCCTCAGTTTCCTCTATCAGACAATGAGGAAAACACCTTCTATTTTTCATAAGTACCATGAAGCGCCTTTACCGCTTGATATCTACTTGGAAATCTTCACACCGAAGGTGCTATGGATGTGAAATGAAATGTTCACATCCAATATTATGCAGGTCTCACTCTCTCAATTCCTCTTTAAGTGTCTATCACTTCTGCCTTTTGACAAGTAAGCCTTTGACCTGCTACCCTGAGTCCCTTGACTAATTCTCTAACGTGTAAAAACTGCACTTGCACATAGTGTCAGTGGACACGGAGCTGCCATCACACCCCTAAGAAAGGGATTCATTCTTATTTATATCTGAACATAGACTGAACTCTTGGGGATTTGATTTGGTCCATAAAGCAGTAGGCCAAAACTGTAACCATTAAAGTTATCAGAAATAGCATGGTTTAAAAATATGCAATGTGAGCTTCATAAATGATATGGGGAGATCACTGCAATTGTTACAGGTGTATAGACGATACACATCCAGTTTGAGGAAGGAAAAATAAAGTCAGTTCAGGCCTTGTAGGGTCTGAGCGCAGTGAACAAAAACATGGATCACTGTGACCTGGTAAATTGCTAGAGAGAATAAATGACCCATATGGTATATCTGACTTTTTGTTTTTCAAGAAAAATCTGGAGCTAGGGATATTTATATGAACTATGCCAAATTTAAATATTGCTGACAATTGTAACATAAGGTTGTATGTCAAACAAAACACATGTGCAGGCTGCATGTATGTGATGGCTGCAAAAGAGTTCTTTCTCATTAATCATAGTTGAAGTTCTTCCCATGGGTACAAATGGCCTTCATGTACTGAAATAATGATAATTCCAGGAAAAGAAGCACCATGTGCCTTGAACTGTCAGGAATATAGAATGTGAGTGGCATTGGCCCCATTCTGAGCTGCTCTGCTTACTAACCAGGAGCAAGATGAGACAAATTTTCTAATGCTCACAATATAAGAAGGAAGAATATAAGGCCAAAACAGCAGCACAGGGCTCCAAGGAGGAGTAGAATACCCAGGCTGTGGGTTTTAGGGAAAATGGTTGCAGAGTACATGCCTGAAATGTTCCATGAGTGGAGTGGGGTCTGAGAGACACAGATGCTGGACCAGGGTGCATTCCAGTACCAGCTTGAGCAAGGGCATGTGTGTGGGAGAGGCTGGGCAGTGTTTAAGGAAGCACATGCAAGTGAGTCTATCTCAGGTGTTGAGGAAACATGGATGCAACAGAGGCTGAGCAGAGAGCACTGGGGAATCTGGAAGGTATAGGGGGGAATATGTACCTGGTAGTGTGAGAAATGAGGGCACATGAAGAAGGTTGAACTCGCTATTTACCTTAGCCTATTTACCCACAGGTAGTGAAGACTTGGGTCATGGATGTAACTGAATCAGGTCGTGAGCTAACATGGATTCAGTGATGTGTGTATTATGACTCTATTCCCACTAGGTGAGGTCAAGAATTGGGCTTGCTTTCCTAAGCCCAGCAACCATGATGCCCAGCACTTCTGCTCCATCCATGGGATAATATTTCCTCCCATGTTCCTGATGTATGCTCAGGGATCATTAGGAATTCAGTCTCGAACACTGAAGAGCTCTAACCAAAGCTTGATTCTTATTTTCTTTGCAGGATAGGGCGTGGGAGGAGTGCACTGTGCTCTGTCTTATTTCAGCAACTAGCCAAAAACCGTTTCCAGTCTATGTGGACCTCTCACCACCAAGTAACATGCTTTCTCTATCTGTCTGGAATAGTCAAGGCTCAGAGATCTCAAGAGTCACTTTTTACTCTTGGGCCACGCCACTTGGATGGGGTTATGTACTTGCTTTAGCGTACTGTCCTCTTCCTGTCAGTGAAAATAGACTTCTGCAGCTCCACTGGCTATAGTGAAGTGTTCAATGGCCATAGCCAGTTAACAGCTTGCACACTGGACAACATGAATATAAGACATTTCAATCTTTGCAGAAGTTCTGCAAGACAACTCTGAAGGCACTATTTTGTTTATTAATACTATTTTGTTTATTAATTAAATGTGCTAGCACTGAAATAGGCTAGCGTGGTTGTGGATATTCAGGCACAATTGCACGTGGAGTGGATATGGCCTTACTCTCATGGCTCACCTGCCTGAACTGGGGTAGAGACAATGGAAAAAGGAAATGCTATTCAAGGTTCTGGTGTGAACAAAGAAATAGATATTCGACTTGAAAAATTTCATCATAATGGAATGTAAACTAATAAAATCCAAGGAGAAAACAGAAAGGTGCTGATATACGGTATAATCCTAGAGCATTAATGACAAGGCATCCATATAAATCCCAGGAAATGATTACAACTCTGGATAAGTATAAGCAAGGGCCATATTTGGAATAGAGTTTCAAATTGTATTGTATTATGAACAATAAAATATATTGTGAAATTTTATAAAAAGGTGCCATTGAGAGAAACCAAAAAATGCCTCCGGCCTGAACACATCTCGTTTTCTCATAAACATCAAGAATATTGCATTTTTGAACTCTCTGTCAATAGAGATTTAACATGCTCCCTCCTACTTAAGATGCTATTCTCATAAAGAAGAGAAACTTGTTAATCCAGGTCCTGATTGGAGAGCCCAACTCCAGATGGAGAAGCCCTTAGACTAGAACGTAGAGTCTGTGAAGCAAAGATCCAGTTGGTCCTGCTCTCTGTGTATCCCCAGAACTTGAAACAGAGCCGATTAAACAGCAAATTGTAAGTGAATGTTTGCAGAATGAAGGAAAGGTAAACGAATGAGTACCATAAGACTCTGGGGAGTAACATGTCAATCCAGAATCTTAACTGTTAAACTAAAATAGGCTTGCTAACCACTCTAGAGTTAAGGGAATAATTTTTTATTGACAAATATAATGTTTTAAAGATCATATATGTGTATAGTTACAATGATACATATTAATAGATCCTTTATATATCAGCCTAAACAGTGAGAAATTATGTTAATCCTGTCCTCCATACCCTCAGTTCCCTTATTCCCACCACTATATTTAGGTGCTTTTTTATTGTAAATGCTTCCAGTTTCTTTGTGTGTATTAGAAGAATATAAGAAATATAAATTGTGTTCATATTTTTCCTTTTAATGTAGCAGGCAGTCAACTTTACATATGATTATGCACTTTGCTTTTTCTTTTCATTCAACCAGATTTCTTGGACACTTTATCTATATTACTACACAGCGGTTAACTCTTTTTGTTTTTTTCATCTTTCATAGTATTCTGTTGTATGAATGTATCATAATTTGTTTAACCTGTTCATCTTAGCAATTTACTAAATTTGACAATTCCGATTATTTCATTTTGTAGATTTTACAAATGATGTTGTGATGAATACCTTGAACGCATGTCCTTTGATTTATTTGCTAGTGCATTTGTAACATCAATTTGCAAAAGTGAAACTGCTGGGATGAAAGATATATTCCTTTATAATTTTGATAGATCTTACTAAACTGCTCTCCATATGGGGTTATGCTAACATACACTCCCACAAGCAATGTATAAGAAAGAGGGCCCATTTCCTACAACCTTTCCATTGGAGTGTATTATCAGACTTTTGGATTTTTGCCATCCTGATAGGAGAAAAATGGTATCTCAATATAGTTTAAATTTGCATATTTTTTATTATAAGTGAAGTTGAGCAATTCTGCAAATTTTAAGAGCCTTTTGTATTTCATTTTGTGTGAATTATATGTTTAAACCCTTTCCTCCAGTTTTTTTCTATTAGCTCATTGAGTTCTATTTATAGGATTTTTTTAAATCAGAGAAATAAACTTTTGTATATGAGTTGCATTTTTTCTTAGTTTGTACATTTTTCTATTTTATGAGTGCACTTATAGGAGTGTGAGTATGAGTGTCTGTGTGTGTGGTGTGTATGTGTCTGTACCTTTGCTTTTATTGCTATGTACTCAAGTTTCTTAACATTTCCTTTCATGGATAATAAATTTTGAGTCAGGGCTAAAAAGCAAAACAAAAGCCTTTTCAGATATTAAAACTGACCAGGTTCTTTTTATATCCTAATGGTTTTCTTTCTGTCATCTAAATTTTTGATCCACTCAGAAGGAATCATTGCATGAGATGGGAGGTAAAGAGGCAATTTAATTTTTTCCAGATGCCTACCCTTTCATCCCTGCATCATTTATCAAATAGTTTTTCTTTGTCCCACTGACTGGAGGTGCCACTTATAACATGCACCATTTTGGGGGATGAATATTATTGAATACATACTGATGGACATTTTATTTGAACATTTTACATGATTGTTGGGATGCTTATGGGCCAGTGAAAGTCTTCTGGGTGCCCTAACTTAGCTTGGCCAGAAATCTTTAAAACAAGCTATCTGTGGCTCCAAAGACCATATTCCTTTCATTTAAATTCAGGTAGGTTTAAGGTCTCAGGAATCAATGCTTCTTGGATCTCAGGAACATAAATTTATCTTCTTAAAGAAACTGCAGGGAAAAGCATTTTAGATGAGTAGAGCTATGGCTTAGGTGTGCTCCTCAGAGTTCATGTATAGGAAACAATCCCAATAGCATTATGCTGGAATAGCCCTCATGAACCGATTAAAGTCATTTATCATGGGAGTGGGCTCCTTATATAAGGACAAGTCCAATTCTCCTGTTACCAAAAATGTCCTGTACCATGGGATGAATAAGCAAGAAGACCTTTACCAGGGTCAGCCCCTCCCTTCTTAGTTTGCCTAGTCCCCAGAACCAAAAGCCAAATCAATTTCTGATCCTTATACATGACCCAATCTAAGGCATTTTGTTTGTTGCACCAGTACAAAACAGATGAAGACAAGTGGCGAGAGGAAGCTTTCTTTGCTGTGCCACAGCCAGGTAAACTGCTTCTGGGGTCTGGGGTGGGGGAGGTTCTGTTCTGTATCTGCAAGAGGAAGAAGCTGAAGCAAGTACCCTTCAAGGACCCTTGAAGCACTGACACTCCATGAATGATAAGCAGGAGCATTGTGACCTCTCTTCAAGAGGACTGGATGGCATTCTGTACTTACTCCGTCACCATCTCCACTACATAAATCATGCCTTCCAATGAGGTCAGTGCTAGGGCCTGGAGTGTAAATCTAAGGTTCAAAACTGACCACTTGTGAAATGTCTGGAGAATGGGACACAGATATAAAAAGATTAATGATGTAACAAGAGATTTGCAAGGGAGAAGACATGCATGCTCTCTCTCCTTGTAATTTTAAAGCCTGTAATAATACATCTATCTGCAAACTTTTGAACCTGTCCTATTGCCCTCCTAGGGCTTATAGACTCTGACATTTCCAAATGCAGTATGAGCTCTTCTCGTGTACAAGTGGGCTCCTGCTCATTGCAAAGGCAGATTTCAAGATGACATGATCAAAGATGGTAGGAGGACCAAATGTTGGAAGCAGTTATTTACATCATCCTGGATAAAGAGCCCCTCAGGTCCTGTATCAAAAGCTATGCTTGTGACATTCAAAAAAAAAAAAAAAAAAAAAAACCTCAGCCAACTAGCAGCAGGAGGTGTTGAATAGGTTGGCAAATATTCGTTCTTTTTGTTTAAATGTAGATCCTTAAAACGTTGCAGATTTAAATCATAGATCTGAATAACATCTAAAAATGACTAGAAGGCAAACATTTGAGTTTAAACAATATGCATTAAAAATACCAATAACCATCTCCCTGTATTAATCACATCAGATGATTTTGTTTTTCTACACTATGCAGATGTCTTTCTCTAAGCAAAGTAACACGTTTCTATTTCAAGGCTATTAACAGTGGAGCAGCTGTACACTAGCAGAGAATTTTTAGAAATCATAATGAAATTAAACAGCCGATAGAAAAAGAAGAAAAAAAAAGATGTCTTCTTTTGAATTATGCTGGTTGATGGCACTGTTGTGTTGAATATATATTTCAAGTACATGATTCATTTCCGTAACGTGATACTACATCAGTGTATTGTAACTAATTGGAACAAAGCCTTCAGGTTAAAAAAAAATTCCATTAAGGAGACCAAATGCTGTTCTCTGAAGACACAAGACAACCTTTAATTCACATGGTTTTATTCTCTAATAAACGTGTAAAAGATGGTCCATAGGTGAGCAGCAATCGATGGTTAAGAGTAAGAAGGCAGCAGAACCCTCTTCAATCCTGGCTACGTGAACAGTAGAGCACGTGGGAGAAAAGCCTGCAACATATAACGCTGGAGAGGTGTGTCCTATGTAAATGACCTGTAAAGGGCCACAAGACTCCTGGCCTAGCGGGACTCTTTGGTTAGATGTGTTTTCCAGCTCACTCACATTCTCAGGAGGATTCGTCCCTTTCTGAGTAAACTGATTCTATTTCTACTACATTCAAAAAAGAACACACCAGTAGGGAAAAATAGGAAAATGAATGAAGTTGGAAAAAATTATACTAAGTGAAGTAACTGAAGTCCAGAAAGACAAAAATCACATACTGTCTGTCTCTCATCTGTGCATCATAACTTTGAATGTTTGTATGTATGTAAATGTGGGTATGTGAGACTGGGGATGGGCTGTGATTCAAACGAAAGAGCATGAGGAGAGGGGGAAGGGGCACAGTAAACATTTAGTATGCACGCAAAAAAGAGGCTAAGGGGCTGAAGAGATGGCTTAGCGGTTAAGGTGCTTGCCTACAATGCAGAAGGACCTGAGTTTGATTCCCCAGTGCCCATGTAAAACCAGATACACAAGAGGGCACATGTGTCTGGAGTTCATTTGCAGTGGCTGGAGGACCTGGTGTGCCCATTCTCTCTCTCTCTCTCTCTCTCTCTCTCTCTCTCTCTCTCTCTCTCTCTCTCTCTCAAATAAATAAAATATTTTTACAAAAGGAGGCTAAATTGAGGGGGAAGGCGCAAGACAGAAGGGAGGAAAGAGGAAAGGAAAAGAAAAAAGTTATTTGAAAATATTATAAGGAAACCTAATTCTTTGCATTTTAATTTTTAATGAAAAGAAAAAGTGCACTGTGGAGGTTCTTGTAGCAGCATTGGTCAACAGCAGTTGCTGAATAACTTGTGTGCCAAATGTCGTTCAACACTCAACTCTGTAAATTATTTATATTCTTTTACCCTTCTGATGAGAGAGACAGAGTGTTTTTGTTTTACTTTGTTTTTCGGGAAAGAATTTCAAAAACAGATATGTATGTGTGTGAATGAAACACCACATAGCTCAGAGATATTGCTGATTTAGTTTCAGATAACTGCAATAAAATGAATATTGCAATAAAATGAGCCACAGGATTTTTTGACTTCCCAGTGCATATAAAAGTCATGCTTATACTATAATGTAGTCAATTATGTGTGCAGTAGCTTTATGTCTCAAAAAAGTACATAGCTTAGTTTAAAATATACTTTATTGCTAAAATGCTAATGATCATCTGAGCTTCAAGTTGTATATTTTTATTGAGAACTTTATTATATGAACATGTTGCCTATTGATCATTTTTAATTGGGTTTTTATGTTCCTTTTCCCCCACCCCCATTCCACTGAAGGCCCTCCTTAGTGTGGTAATTAGTATTCACTGTAGAGTCATGAATACACCTGTCAGTCTTTGTGGTGGGGATAATGCTTCAGAGTAGAACATCCCACCCTGTGGCTCTTATATTCCTTCTGCCCCTTCTTCCTTAATGTTCCCTAAGCCTTGAAGGTCATGTTATAAGTTTCCTTTAGTGTCTCAACAGCCTCTGATTTTCTGCTTTGAGGCGTTTTGAATCTCCTCAGTGTCTACCGCCGTCTCCCTGGAGGAGTTCTCATGTCAGCAGTGAGAGCAGGGCATCTGGAATGCCTCCTGGGCCTTGGCAGATGTGATCCCCATGACTCCTCTCAGGCTAAGCAGTAGGCTTTCTTTGCTTGTCATTCTGATGGGTCTTGGGTCTCCCTGGTAGTCGCTGTCATCTGTAAAAAGCGGATTCTCTAGCCAAGAGTGAGAGAGGCATGGATCAGAGGGAATAAACATAAACATTTAGAAGACTTCTTGATAGGCATGGCCTCTCCTTTTAGCCAAAGAGCAGTGGAATCCTCCCTCCAGGGTCTATGACTTTCCAGCCATAGGCTTCTGGTTTGGTTCTCAGTTCCAGGTAGGAGTTCCCTCCCACTGAGTGGGCCTCATATCCAATTGATTACTCCCATAGTGCCATTATTGCACCAGCATCTTGCCTGGATAATAGATCTTATAGCTTGTAGGATCCACTGCTTGTCCATGCTGTTGGTGATCTTTGTCCCCCAGAAGCCACATAGTGCCTTTCATTACGATGAGAGGTAGACAGCAATGCAATGACTGTCATCTCAGTTCCAGAATGATCCCTCTGTCCTGCAATCGCAGCCTGTGGAGTCTTCAGCAGTAGAGTCTTACCATTTAGTTTGGGTGTGCTTTGAAATGGCCTGCATTGTTTGAGGGTTTCATGGGCCTCCCTGACCAACAGCTCACTGTCTGGTCTATGGTTTTCAGGTAAAGCTTTCTCCACTCTTGTAGCGTCCTTTTGTCTAGTCAGTCTCTCTCTCTCTCTCTCTCTCTCTCTCTCTCTCTCTCTCTCTCTCTCTCTCCTTTTTGTTAATTAGCTAACCAAGAGGAAGGTTTCTCTGGTACTGATTCCTGCCCTCATTACTTTTGTGTATCTCCCCTCCCCTTCTCCCCTTCTCCCAGTCTCCCCCCTTTCTTCCATCCCCTATATTCTGTCCCTCCAATTGCCTCTCAAGATCCCTCTCCTCTCCTCCCTCCCTGCCTCTCCTCTCTCTAAGCCTCATTCTAGCTTCCTTCCTAGTATTACCTTACTGGTAAACAAATCAAATGATTCCTTGTTAGGATCTATGTATGAGAGAAAACATGCGGCTTTTGTATTTCTGAACCTAATTTTTTTTCTAGGTCCATTGATTTTCCTGCAAATTCCATTTTTCCTTACCGCCGGGAAGAATTCCATTGTGCACCTTTTGCTGGTAGAGGGTCTTGCCTGCTGTTACTAGCTGCTGACTGCTTCGGGTTGGGGTGGCCACAGCAATTGCTTAAAGTTGGAAAACAATGAAGCTTGCTTCACTTCCTTTCATGAGAGATTTACTGTAGCAGCTTATTGTTTGGTAGCATTTTACCCACAACACAACTTCTTTCAAAATCAGAGTCAATCCTCTCCAACTCTGCTGCTAAATTCATTGTCATCTAAAGCCTTGGTTGTCATGTCAACAATGTTGCAGCATTATCACCTGGATGGGACAGGATCCATCTCAAGAAACCACTTCCTTGGCTCATCTGTAAGAATCAAAGCCTCATCTGTTAGCTTTATCATGAGATTGTGGCACTCAGTCACGTTTTCAGTTCCCTCCTCCGTGCTCTTGAACACAGTTCAAATCATTGATGACAACTGGAATTCTCCCAAACTCCTACTAATGTTGATGTATTTATCCTCCTCTCATTCATCCGTACTTCTTAATAGTATCTGGAATAGTGAATTCTTTTAAGCAGTATAGTTCAATATTCCTAGATCCATCAAGAGTCACCACAGCAGTTATAGACTCACTACATGGACTTCTTTTTTAAAAATATGATTTTTTTGCCAGAGAGAAAGAAAGAGAGGAGTGGGGAAGAGGGAGAGAGAGAGAGAGAGCACACCAGGGCCTTTTGCCTCTGCAAGCAGATTCCAGACACATATGTCACCACTTTGTGCATCTGGCTTTGCGTGGCTATTGGGGAACCAAACCCAGGCTGTCAGGCTTTGAAATCAAGCACCTTTAACTGCCCAGCCATCTCTCCAACCGAAATTTACTTCCTAAATAATGAGACTTAAAAATCAAAATGAAAATTGTGTGAATAGACGTGAAAATAATCTCTTGGTGACTAAGGTACATTATGAATGAGTGATAGCATCCGGAAGAAATCTCTCTTGTTTTTAGTAGCAAGACTCCACAGTAGTCTAGCCAGGAGACTGTGTTGTCATGAGAGGGGCTACGGTCCAGACTTGTTGATTTGGTACAACACAGGCAGAATGGATTTGCTGTGCATCTCAAGCCCTGGGAGTTTCAGAGCGGTGAATGAGCAAGCCTTGGCTTTGCCAGTCCTCAACAGCGTCTGCTCCATCTGCCTGGAGGACCTGTAGTTTAGTATGTCAGCACCGACCTCAAGCATCTCACCTGCAGCCATGGCTGCTTCACCTTGCCCTTGAGCTTCCAGAGATGGCTCCTTCCCTAAAATCTCATGAGTCAACCTCCACCAGAGCCAAACTTTTCCTCTGCGGTTTCCTTCCTCTCCATGTCTTCATGGAAACAAGGGAAGTTAGGGCTGGTTCTCGTTTAGGCTTTGGCTTAAGGGAATGTTGGGGCAGGTGTGATTTCCTGTTCTTACCACTAAATCTCTCTTACAGGAGACATACTTGCACCTTTTATTTTGTTACTTTTTTTTTTTTTTTACCATTTGTGTGTTCATTGGAGTAGCACTTTTAATTTTCTTCAAGAACTTACCCCTTGAATTCACCACTTGGATAACTATCTGGAACAAGAGGCCTACCTGTCAGCTTGTCTTGGCTTTTGACATGCCTTCCTTACTATGCTTAATCATTTCTAGGCTTCTGATTTAAAGTGAGAGATGTGTGACTCTTCCTTTCACTTGAACACTTTGAGGCCATTGAAGGGTAATTAATTGGCTTACTTCCAATACTGCTGTGTCTGAAGGAGGCCTAAAAAGAGGGAAAATGACAGAGGAGCTGTGACATTCAGGACACAGACAATGTTTATCAGTCAAGTTCACTCTCTTATATAGATGGGGGTTTTGATGCCCCAAAGCAATTAGCATGGTAAAATATGATTACTGACCACAGATCAACGATAATAGATACGACAGTAATGAGAGTATTTGAAATAATATTAGAAGTACCAAAATACAGCACAAGGACCTGAAGTGCCCACATGAAGCTGTAAAAATGACTCTGATGGCAAATAGGACACGGGGTTGCCGCAGACCTTGAGTTTGTAAAAGTCCACCTCATCTCTGGGGTGCACGCAAGAAAGTGAAGCACAGTAAAATGCCTGGAAATATACCAGCTCCACAGTTTCTGTTGTTTGGATTCTAGCCTTATTTATTGATCATTTACTCTAATTATCAAATTATGTATGTGTATGCCTGTTAGTTCTACACTGTGAAGATTTGATGGGCATTTACCAAAGTCAGATTAGTTAACATATCCATTACCTCAAATAGTTAGTACTTTTTGTGCATAGTAAGAACACTTAAGTTCTACTCCTAAAAATTTCAAATACATTTTTATCTGTAGTTGGTGGGGTGCATCTAAGTAGCATTGTGTCAGGTCCTGGATTTCATCTCCAAAAGAAAAAATATTACCATATATTATTGACTATAGTTACATGCTATATATTAGCTGCTATATTATTCTGTATATTAGATTCTTCTTGGAATTGAAAGTTTGTATCTTTGGACCAACCTCTTCCCATTCTCCTGTTCTGTATCTCCTGAAAATCACTATTTGTTTCTTTTTGACTTCTGTGACCCTTTGGGTGTTCAGGGACATGTTTAATTTTCCAGTTTTCATAGTATAGGTATAGATTTCTAGTTTCATAGCACTGTGGTTGGCAGTGATAATTGATATGATTTTGATCTTCTTGAATTTGTTAAGACTTGCTTTCTTATCTAACAACTGATATACCCCAAAGTTCCATGGGCATTTGAGAAGAATATATTCTGTTGTAGAAAATAATGTTCTCTACACATCTACTATGTCCATTTGGTCCATGGAATTCAAATCTTTTGTTTATCTTCTGTCTGAATGATCTTCCTACTAGTGGTGCTTAAAGTCCTCCAGAATTACTCTACTGTGTTTCTTTCACCTCTCAGTTCTGCTATTATTTCCTAAGTGTTCAGGCACTTCAATGTTGGGTGTATAAATACTTGTAGTTGTTATATCTTCTTAGCTAATTCACCTCTTCACTATTACATAGTGACTTTTAAAAATCTTTTATGGGCTGGAGAGATAGCTCAGCGGTTGGGGCACTTGCCTCTAGTGCCCCAAGTTCAATTCCCCAGGACCCACATAAGCCAGACCCACAAGGTGGTGGCCCTGGTGCATTCTCTCTCTCTCTCTCTTTCTCTCTCTCTCTCTCTCTCTCTCTCTCTCTCTCTCTCTGTATTTCTCTGCTTGAAAATGAATAAAAAATATTAAAAAAATCTTTTATGACACATTTTAAATTGCTTATTTTTAATTGTCAACTGAAAGTGTATATATTAATCATATACAAACTGATGTTTTAAATTTTTTAAATGCTATGAAATGGCTAAATTAAAGTAGATAACTTTACATACTTCTCTGTAGTAAAAACACAGTTTAGGGTTGGAGAGATTGTTCAGTGGTTAAAGGAACTTGTTTGCAAAGCCTGATTGCCTGGGTTCAATTCCCCAGTACACATGTAAAAGCCAGATTCACAAAGTGGTACATGTGCCTGGAGTTCTTCTGCAGCAACAGGGACCCTGGAGTGCCCATTCTGTCTCTATCTCTATCTCTGTCTGTTTCTCTCTTTCTCTTTAAATAAATAAATAATCTATTTGTTCAGTTATTTCCAAGAATGAAATGCAGTGTTATTAATCATAGTTGTCATGGCATATAATCTCTTGAACTTATTCCTCTTGTGTATCTTAATTTTTGTATCCTTCAATCAAGAGCTTCCTGACCTCTCTCTTCTCCTAACCTGTGGTAATCCTCATTCTACTGTATAATTCTATGCATTCCACATCTTTTTAAAAAATATTTTATTTATTTATTTGACAGAGAGAGAGAAAGAGGCAGATAGACAGAGACAGAGAGAATGGGCACAACAGGGCCTCCAGCCACTGCAAATGAACTCCAGACACATAGGCACTCTTGTGCATCTGGCTTTACATGGGCACTGGGGAATCGAACTCAGGTCTTTCTGTGTTGCAGGCAAACACCTTAACTGCTAAGCCATTTCTTCAGCCCTGCATTCCACATCTTTAGATTCCACATACACATGAAATTATGTAGTGATTGATTGATTCTGTGGTGACAACTTTGACTTAAAATATATATTTTACATACTAAAATATAACTACCCTTGTTCTCTTTAGATTATAATTTACAGGGAAATTTTTTTCTCCATCATGTACAACTCGTTTCAGTTAGCTTCTCATTGGTGGCACAAAACACCTGACCCAAAGCAGCTTATGAAAAGAAAGGACTTATTTTTGGCTTACAGGCTCAGAAGAAAGCACAGTGATGTCACAGGAAAGGATGGCATGAGCAGAGGCTGGACATCACCTCTACTATAGCAGGTGGAACACTGCAGCATGAAAGTGAACCAAACACTGGCAAGGGGAAGCTGGCTATAACACCCATAAGC
>PVHP010025897.1:0-25147 GCA_004024765.1 Zapus hudsonius | reverse complement strand
CGTGGTGCCCATGGTCCTTATGGTCCCCCTGGTCCCCGTGGTGCCCATGGTCCTTATGGTCCCCCTGGTCCCCGTGGTGCCCATGGTCCTTATGGTCCCCCTGGTACTCGTGGTACCTCTGGCCCCAAATTCCCTCAACCCTCTCGTCCACACGTTTGCCCTCCTCCTTACCATAACTTTCCGGCAAACCCTTACCCACGGCCTTCACACTCTCATCTGCCTCATTCATTTCCTCAGGGCCCTCCTCCACGCCGTGTCCCTCACAACCCCCACCGCCCCCAAGGCCCACCCTGTCCGCCGCCCAAACCCCCATCACCCCCTGAGAATGTTCCAGGCCCCACTTCTCAAGCGCCACCAGCCATGTCTGCTCCTGAAACTGCGGCTCCCATAACCACAGGGGTCACTTCCAGCACCCTCCCACCTGAGACAGCAATAGCTGAGACCACTCCAAGTATAGCAGAGGATTCCACCCCTGCTGCTGAGGGGGGGCCCACTCCTGCTGCTGTGGGGGGACCCACCCCTGCTGCTCTGGGGGGGACCACCCCTGCTGCTCTGGGGGGGACCACCCCTGCTGCTCTGGGGGGGACCACCCCTGCTGCTGAGGGGGGGCCCACTCCTGCTGCTGTGGGAGGGACCACCCCTGCTGCTGTGGGGGGACCCACCCCTGCTGCTCTGGGGGGGACCACCCCTGCTGCTGAGGGGGGGCCCACTCCTGCTGCTGTGGGGGGGACCACCCCTGCTGCTGATGGGGGGCCCACTCCTGCTGCTGTGGGGGGAACCACCCCTGCTGCTGTGGGGGGGACCACTCCTGCTGCTGTGGGGGAGACCACTCCTGCTGGGACCACCGCTGCTGCTGTGGCGGGAACCACCCCTGCTGCTGCTGAGAATAGCAGCACCTCAGCTGCTGTGAGAGCCAGCACCCCAACCAACCAGCCAACAAATTCTACAATAGTCTGAGATTAAAATTTCACCAAACCACAAGGAAAGAGCAGGAAACAGGTAAAATATGTTTTACAAAATATTTTCTAACTAGAATAATGAGTTTGAGATATATCTAAATAAGATCAGGGTTTCCTTGATACAGTGAAAGATAGTTGTAAATCTGCTATGTAGACTAGTAGTTCTCACTCCCTTTTTATGTAAACAACTAGAGTTTGTTTCCTTTATACTTTAAGCCACATCTACAAACACATAGCTAGCCCATTGTACAGAAGGAATTGAGAAAGGCTCACCAAATATGCTGTGTTTTGACTTTCTGTCCCCAGTACTAAATTACATTTATTTTCCTGAAAAATTTACTATTAACTAGAGCTTCATAAATTAAAGTTACTCTGCACATGGAACCTTATTAAATTCTTCAGCATATGCATTTCACTGAAAGAAAGCCTTCTCACACTTTTTCAGCAGCTACAATGCAAAAAAGAAGAAAGTACTTCAGCAAGTATTAGTGATTCTTGAGAATTGAAGAACAAGCAGAATAGCAGCCCATGGAAACTCATTCAGAAAAGAATATTAAATGAGTTGAGCAATATCAAATATTGATCCTATTTCTGAATATAGATACGAATGGGGGAAATGAGCCCACTTATATGACATCAAACCCCAATGAGCCATGCCAGCTGCCGGACACAATGGCTCAGGTGTTTTCTGTTTCAATTAGATCTAGTCTAATTTCATTCTGATAACCCTGGAGGCAGACATCATTGGTCCACTTAGAGATGAGGAACTGAGATGACAGCCATTTTGCTGTCTTTTCAAAGATCATGAAATTATGCATGACTGGCATTAACTGAGGGCCCAGCTTCAAATGGCTACTACTCTGAAGTGGACTATTGGAAGGCAGTTGGAGGAGAGTGTCTGTGCCTGGAATTACTTTTGATGTTGCTTTGTTCTATCTTCACAGGCCCTGAAAAGCTGGATGTTGATATATTTATAATCATCTTCTCTGGTGACACGGTTAAACAACAGGCAGAAATGTGGATTCTTATTTCCTCTTTAGTGTTGCTATTTTGGAATGCCCCTCAGGGACAACTTGATTCATGCATCTGCTCACAGGTTTTGCCTCTTGGGCTTCCAGAGAATATCGACTCTCTTATCAACATCAGAATATCAAATCTCTTATCAACATCTTCAGATGTTGTATGACACAAGTGTGCTCAAGAGAGATTGTAAAGCTTTTACCTTCTTTTTGTTATAGAACACCAATGAATTTTAGTTATAGCTAAATAATTATGTGTGCATATAATAAAAAAATTTATTGACTTGAGAGAGATGTGTGTGTTGTGATGTATGTATGTGTGTGCATGTGTGCATGTGCTCATGGTCGTGTATGTCGCAGCTCACACTGGATCTAGAAGGTCACTCTGTGTGTTGGGCTTCACCTTCATCATAAGTGTTAGGATTTTGATTTCATTACCCTTTGAAGCCATCCACTGGTGTTTTTTGATCTCTTTAGTATAACCCTATTTTGTTATTCATTTATTTAACACTATTTATAATTTTTACCTAGTAGTTTCTTCTACATATTTTGTCATTCATTTTGCTTCTTTTTTTACATTTTTTGCTCTTGTCTTTAATGAGTTCCTTATTATTATTAATATTAATATTGTTTAGTTGAGGTAGAGTCTCACTCTAGCCCAGGCTGACCTGGAATTCACTATGTAGTCTCAGAGTGGCCTCAAACTCACGGAGATCCTCCTGCCTCTTCCTCCTGAGGGCTGGGATCATTACTTTTCTTGACATATTTTCTCTGGCCTGAACTAGATGTCTCTGTGGATAAAATACTTGTCCATCATTCGTGCCCTCTTGCTTTATGTGCCCAGAGCTGTCCATCCTAAATGGGCCTAGAGAACAGGGAGACACATGCAGCCTGTGGGAATGAGCTAACCGCTGCCAATCCATGAATGAATCCTCTTGTCAGTCACTGGGAATTTTGTTGTTGCATTAAAGCCAATTTAACACCAAGGTTTTGTCTAATCTACAAAAAGAGCTAACACTAAAATGAAGCCAGGGCCTTCCAGTACCGCCGCCTCCTACCACTGAAATGAAGCTGTGCCTTCCAGTACTGTCTCCTACCACTAAAATGAAGCCAGGGTCTTCTAGTACCGTCTCCTTCTACCAGTAAAATGAAGCCACTGTCTTCCAGTACCGTCTCCTCTACCACACTAGGGGTCAGGGCTTCCTCCTCCTGAGATCTGACCCGAGGTGTCAGGGCTTCCGCTATCTGCAATGTTTTCTCTTCCCCCTTGTGATGGTTAAATTTTGTTGTCAACTTGACATTTTTAGTAATCTCTAAGGATTACTAAAGGGTCTCTGAGGATGTTCACAGGAAGGCAGCCCTCTCAGTAGGGGGCAGGATGTAAGGAAGCTCAGGAGAGCTAGAAATTAACATCCCTTCCTGTGTGGGCAGTGCAGGAAGGAAATTCCAGAGACTCAGGAAGCCATTAAGTCTGGGATAGGGTTGCAAGACCCCACCCTAAGGCTATATAAGGGGGAGGATTTCTTGCCTGTTTGTGTTTAGTGTTGGTGGTGGGTTTCTCTCTCTGCTTGGACCTGTGAAAGGGGGCCAGCCTCTTTCACCATTATGGAACTTCCCCTGTATCTGTAGCTTCAATAAATCCCTTCCTCCCTTAACTGTCTGGTTTGGAGATTCATCCTAGGGGCGTGTGGCTGACTATGACACCCCAGAAACACTCTCACTACTTGTAAGTATGTCTCTAACTCCAAATATGGCATCTCTTTGATCTCTTTGATGCTATCTTTGGAGTTAGTGGCATACTTGCAAGTGATGCAGACCTGTACTGAGATTTCAGTTCCAAATACTTGCAAGTGATGCACACCTATACTGAGACTTCAGTTCCAAATCTTGTAAAGCTGTGTACCCACTGTCACTTCCTGTTGCAGTTACCTTCTCATTGCTCAGGTAAAACATCTGTCCAGAAGCCCCTTTTTTATTTCAGGCTTGCAGTTTTGAGAGGACGTTTCCTCATGGTGGGAAAGCAGCATGGCTAGAAGTAGTTAGTCCCAGAGGACTAGCATAGCATAGCAAACGGGCTTGCTTCAAGCTACATCCTCCTCTAGCAAAACTAAGCCTCCCAAACTGCCTCAGGCTGAGAATTAAGTATGAGGTTTAGTCACAAACACATAAAGCTATGTGTAGCTACCACTATTCCTAAATTTGTTTGGTTTGTATGAATGAAATTATTAATGTAGCAAAACTTGGATAAAAGAGCAGTTTTATACTTGCTTACATTCATGGAATTGAGACACTCATGTTAGACTCAAGACCACCTTTTTATTTGCTATAAAATAATTTACTTCCTTTTTGAACATATAGGGAAATTCTCATGTGGCTTTCAGTGGGGGGGAAATAGCTCCTTCTCTGAGGTGGTTACCATAATTCTACTTTATGAACAATATTACTTTTTATCTGATTTTATTTTACTCTTGACTTTGGTTACTTGAAGCTCCAGGCAAAATTTATAGTTAAGCTTCCAAAAAGTTCTGACCTTCTGTTAAAAGTATCTTGTGGTACCCATGCTCCCATACAATAAGCACCCCCATAGAGCAAACCAATCCCACACAACAAATACGTCAACTGAAATTCCTTTAAACAGTCTGTAAATTTTAAAGCATGATAAATATTTGGGGTGTCACTAATCCAGAAACCAGCACACCCATTTAATAATAACCTAAAAGAAGCACATTTATGTATTTTCATGAATCCAAAGTAGCAGATAGTACTTGTACATTTCAGCAATAATAAACTTTATGTCTTAGAGCAGCAAACCTTTACTGTGTTGTTGTATTGCTGGGTTTAATTTTGTTAACTTAATTATAGCCATGAATTTATGAAAGATGAGCTCGATTGACTGTTTCGGTTTCTTGATGGATGTGTACTTCCGTGCGCTTATGTGGTGCTGCTTGCTGGTTGGACCCCACTCAGAATTTGTCTTTTTATGTGGCCAGTGTTGATCAAAGTCCTTCGGGAGCAATGATCCATTACCATGTAGCTCACAGCTTAATTTGAAGCACTTGGCTGCTAACTCTATTGGCATCAAACAAGAAAGATGTACTGATCTTTGAACAAGCTAAATTATTGTCAAAGGAAGTGTTGTTTTAATTTTCCAATATTGACATCGTCTTCACTGACACCTAGCAAAGGAAATGGCTCTGCAGAAGAATAAGGTAAGATTTGCAAACCTGGGATACAATTTTTTTTACTTATTATATCAATAAAATCCTTCTAAAGGCACTGAAACTCCAAAAATGCAATAACATTAAATGCAGAAATCTATAATTTAGATCAATGCTGGTTTCATGAATGTTAAGAAAGGATGTTTGAAGGTTTGTTAAGGCAGAGTTTCACTCTACCCCATGCTGACCTGGACCTCACTCTGTAGCCCAGACTGAGCTGGAACCCACAGCAATCCTCCACTCAGCCTCCCGAGTGCTGGGAGACAAGGTGTGCATCACCACAGCTGGCTACTCCTACTCTGGTTTTTTATCGCTACGGCACCTGCGACTCACTAGAGTTCAAACACTAGCCATTTAAATACGATGTAGCTACAACTTGCCCTGTATCTTACATCCAGTATTCAGTTCATAAATATTCAATGAAAGTGGAAGGGAAGGATGAACATAGGGAAGAATTAAACTCTATGGCACAAATATTATAAATATCCACATTTTTCAAATGAAGAAATTCAGGTACAATGAGGAAAAAACACTTGTTCCATAGAACCCAGCTAACAAATATTGGCTTTGGGGCTTTGAAGGAAAATGATGCTGACTATGGATTCACTTGGTCTCTATGGGCACTAAATCAGAATGTTACTAAGTTTATGAAGAAGATTTAGATCTGTGAGGAAGCATGAAATGCTGGGCAAGGTCTCAGGCCTTGGAGTGAGCAGCCTGAGGGTCAAGGTCTCACGGCTCAGAGCATCTGTATGGACAGGGGTGATAACAACACTCTTTTCATCTTGTCATGCAGAGGAATGTACAAGTTCAGTTATGCCTATGAAAGACCCCCCAAGGCCTCTCTCAGGAGAGCGTACCCCAAAACTCCAATAACCACACCAGCAGATGCAAAAGCAAGAGGATTTCATTCTTCAGCTGCCTTATATGGTGTCTTTTTTTTTTTTTTTTTAATTTCCTGGTCTTTGTGACCAGACATTCTTTAGGGAGGGGGAAGTAAGTCTAAAAATGGAGTCTGCGTTATAAAATGGAGTCTGCTTTATAAAATGGATTCTTCACCTACTAGTATATGTAACTTGAAACAGCTAGAGCTTTGAGTTGTGTAGTATGGAAAGCTTTGTTAAAGCCAAGATTTATTAAAATACAAAGGTATAACTTTTCATTGTATTTTAAGTAAAAATTATTATGTATAATTCTTCCATGATCAAAAATATCACATCATATTTGCATTTAAATTTCTCAAGTTAACAGTGGAAAGTACAACATAACTTTTTAAAACAACTTATCCAGCTTTTGTGTGAAAATGTCCAGATAAGGATCTTTTTTTAAAAACTGGGTTGCTGGGAATCTAGCTCAGTGGCAGAGTGCTTGTCTGGCAGGCACAGGGTCCTGGATTCAATTCCCAGTGACACAAAATATCACCATGAATTCCAGGTTGGCCTGAGTTAGATCAAGACCCTACCTTGCAAATAAATAAATAATCTAGGGCTGGGGGGCTCAGATGCTCAGTACCCACGTAGATGTCAGGTGGTGTGGTGCCTCCTTCAGTCCCAGTCCACAGCAGACGGAGACGGGGTGTCCTGGTCACCCTGGCTAGGCTAATCTGCAAGCATTCTGGCAAAACCGCATCTTTGTTCAAGTGCCAGACCTTACCTCAGTAAACAAGGTGAAGAGCAGTGACGATGCCAACATCAACCTCTGGTCTCCACACACATGTTCACACACTGTCATACACCTGCGCATGCAAACATACACACATGAAGATCGGGGGGTAATCACACACAAGAGAAATACAGTAAAGCATTTACTCCAACGTCTTAACCCAAGTACACATGTTGCTCATCCTTCTAAAATCTGTGCTCAGGTTGGTCTGATGGTTCAAGCCTGACTGAGCTAAAGCTCAGAAGGCTGAGACAGGAGCATTGCGAGGTCAAAGCCTGTCTGGGCTCCAGAATGAGCTCTGCACGGGCATCTTATAGATACTCTGTATCAAAATTTTTTAAAAATCAGTCGAGCTTATAGCTCAGCAAGGCCTTGAGTTTATTCCCCAATATTGCAAAAAAAAAAAAACCACTCAATTAATTATAAGGTAAGAACATTATATAGGATCATATGTGGAGAAATTTCCAGGTATGAGATACAAATTCATTAGTTCAAGTAAAAATATAAAAACAAAGTAAAAAGTGAAATGCAGATTATCTAAGTAGATAAGGCATTTATTTCAGATAGTCTCTGCATATTGCTGGCCATGTGATCCAGTGTTTGTGTGTCTGTGTCTGTGTCTGTGTGTGTGTGTCTATGTGTGTCTGTCTGTCTGTCTGTGTGTCTGTGTTTGTATGCATTGTTATCTAGCAATATCAATTAATAATTCTTATTTTAATTCTGATTTTTGTTTCCAAATTCTCTCTAGGTCATGCAAGAATAAAATTTGAAAAACAATAATTTTTCTTGCCACATAAAGTTTGTTTTAAGATAAAATAGGATATAGTATAAAAACAATGCATGACAAAAGACAACCTGCTGGAATTAATTGGACTGTAATTGCTTTTTGTGCAAAATAAAGAGAAAATGATGCAGCCTGGGTCCCGGTTTAGGCTCCTGAGACTAGAGGACATTATGACTGACTGTACAGGTGTCCCTGGGAAACCCTAAATGTTAAATGGCTGACTTCTCAGTAATGACAGAATGCAGAAACAGAACTCCAGCCTGGCAAGGATGAGTTTCCGGTCTTTGTTAGCGAAGCATCCATCCGGAAGTGACTTCACCTCTGACCCATCTCTTCTACTGCCAACAACATTCTACTGGAACATACATAAGACCTGAGATTTCTCCTTCTTTCTCACTTTCGTCTCCACCACTCAAAAAGTATTCACCAGCTCTCAGAGGGATCTGTTCTCAACGGTAGGTACTTGGAAACAAGAAGAATCTTTAATTGAATATCAAATTTTTCTCAATTTTTAGAGATAGCATTTTAATGGGCTTTTACATAGCATATCTATCAGAAAGAGTAAATGCTCTACATGAATTCGTAGATCTTAAAATAAACTAAATTTAAAAAATACAAATAAAAGTAAAACATTCATATTGGCCACTTGGGGCAGTTAGTTCACTAAAGTATCCAGTCGAGGTTTCTCCCTGCTGCAATATTAAAAGTTCTTTCAACTTCATAATGATAGGCTACTCTCAGATGTATTCTAAGACAATCATTCTAAAACAAATGTATTTAACATTTACTTGTATTTATTTAATATTAGTAATGTTACTTTGCTTTCTTAGAAACTATGTAAAATGTATCTTGGAAAAATAAATGCTTCAATAATTACATTTACGTATAAGTTAACAATTGGTGAAAATTTGTCCCCCAGATTTTTATTCATTGATCACACACTCAGCAGTGAAAGAGCTGACAGACCTGCTCAGGAACATGCAGCATTGCTTTCCCAGAACTCGGCCTAACAGGCATTGGAACTCAGATGTTTGGAGATAATTAAAAGAAAAACATATCTTGACACTGTTTTGTTCTGTCCCAGTCCTTGATGGACACAGACGGTGCAAAACAGACTGGAGAGCACCCACTGTGGAATAAATGTGGATTCAAATAACTTGGCAGAATATGGCTAAAGCTCCATGTAGCTCATGTGTTGGGACCTCTTCAGAACAGCACATTTTTTAAAAGTGCTCACCAGCTCTTGTGTTTACTTTTAGGGGCTGCAATAAGGATGACGCCACTATATTTGATCTTGGGCTTCTGGGCTCTTATAGGGTGCTTCTCGGTAAGTACCATTAGACCCTCCAACATGACTTTATATTCTGCTCATTGACTTTTAGTCCAGAGTTACTTTGTCATGGATGATCTGCGTCTCCTAATATGCAGTAACTGCTATGGCTCTCATACTTGAAGTTCAATGTTTACAGTTTAATATAGTAGCTGCACACTGCAAAGGACACTGGACTGAATATCTCAGACCTGTAGTACTAGACTGCATTATTCAGGTATGAATGAGTTCTCCATACTCTAACAACAGCAGAAACTGGTCAAACGGCCCACATTATAAAACTACTTTTTAATATTTTCATGTCCTCAGAATATGAGAAAAAAGGATTGAACTATTTTAAAGAGTTATGCTTTGGTTATCTAAACAATCACTTTTTAAATTTTTATTTATTTCTTTGCACATGTGTGGTTTCTATTGGCATGCCGGAGTCTCTTGCTGCAGCAAATAGGTGCATATTTGGATTTATGTGGTGCTGGGAAATTGAACCTGGGCTGACAGGTTTGCAAGCAAGCACTTTTAACTGCTGAGCCATCTCCTCAGCCTCTGTAATCACTTTTTATAAAATAAATTTGAAAAAGAGAGCTTTCTGCTAATATAACCAGTGCGCCCTAAGTAGTATATGTAGAAAGAAGCATTTCCACAACTTAATTTTAATAGACTCCTGATGACTGCTAGTCATGGCAATAACTAGAGCAGAGTTCTTATAAATTAGAGCAGAGGAGGAGGAGGCCCATCATCTCTCCAGTAGGTGCTCAACGATAGGTAATTTCCAAGTGCTTCATGCGGCTCCTGTCACCTAGTTCTCAAAGCCAGCCTGGAGCAGGGACCATTGTTACTCATGTAAAGATATGGACAAACTGACCCAGAGCACCCGTGTTCTACTGGACTGCTCCTAAACAAGGGACAGAGAAGATTACCTCCAATTACAGCTCCTGGAGAGGATAGCTTTTCTTCCAACACCACATTTTTGTCAGTTGTTCATTTATTAACTTTGGCCAGTTATGGGAGAGAAGATCATCTTTGTGGAAAATGTTAAATACACCCTAGAAAAAAACTTTGCATCTAATATTCAGCTCAATATCAGGATGTCTTAAAGAGACCAGGGAACTGTTGACTAACTCCTTAATTCCTCAGCAGTGAGAATGATGCAAAATCTCTTCCCCACTCTAAGAACATTTCCTCTTGGAAATTAAAAATCAAGTCCTGAACTTGCATACATGGTGACAAGCCTATGACAGCCCTTGGATCAAAAGGCCTCCAAATCCAACAAGCTGTCAAGACCAGAGAAAGTCCTGGGTCCTGTGAAGCATCTCAGCGTTTTTGGTTCGTTTCACTGATAATGCCCAGAAAAGAGCTGTTCTGGTATGACAGGGGCCAGGTTCAAGAGGGAGGGGAAGTCAGACTACACACAGACAAACTAGACGAAGTTATCGTAGGGGGATGTGATGAAAGAAAGAGATGAGAGGAGAAAAGAGTGAAAACAGCCAGAGGAAGATGAGGAAAGCTGAGATGAGCCTGTCAAGGTAGGGAAATACATGAGGCAAAACTCCCAGAGTGAGGTAAGGACGGCTAAGACGAGCCTTGGTAAGGAATTCTACAAGTTACCTTCTCTTTCAAGCCTTTCTTCTCTGCACGTGTTAGGTAATGAAGAAGAAAATTCAAATCAGGAGCTTAAATGCAAAGGTCTCCACAGTATTACAGACAGAAAGAACTTAAAGAGCAGAAGCAAGAGCGATGTAGGAAGTGTGAACTAGGCGGTGGCTGAGCAGAGGGAATGCTGGTTTCTACACAAGTGTTCTGGCTTAAAGGCAGTTACAGGAAGTCACAGAAGAACTTAACAGAGCCAAGTCCCTCAGAAGATGTCTGTAGAGGAAAAGGAACAATCCAGGTCTCTTAACTTCATGGGCATGGCCAGTGAGTTGGGGAGCTGCAGAAGGAGGAGGAAAGCCAGCCCTGTGTCTGCGTGGGTGAGGCGCAGGATGAACTAGGAGGAAGTGAGTGATGGGCCTCCAGGGAGAGGGGAAGAGCTCGACTGGGACAAGGCAGTAAAGGAGGCCGTAACTTGTGACGGGGCAGTGCCCGTGGCATCTACACACTTGCCTTCTCTTGGGCGTGCTTTTTCCTGCTCCAGTCTAAGCCTCATTTCATCCAAGGTTGCCTTCTCAGGGAGACGAAGCCCAGTCTTCCATCTGTCTGAAACTAACTATTCTAACTTCCTAGTGTGTCCTTTTCCTGCACTGTTTCATCTGTTCTTTTATTTCTGAAAGTTGTGCCCTATGAAAACCACTAAGCTTGGTATTAATATAAGAGCAAATAATATCTACTAAACATTATACCAGGGTAAGCACTGCCTATGCATTCTGGGTTCACAGCAAATGCCAAGGCCAAGGGACTTAGAGCATGACAGACAACATTCCACAAGAAACTGGAAAATGGCCCAGGACATGGAG
This sequence comes from Zapus hudsonius, assembly GCA_004024765.1. NCBI lineage: Eukaryota > Metazoa > Chordata > Mammalia > Rodentia > Dipodidae > Zapus > Zapus hudsonius. Next base: position 13,725 of record PVHP010025897.1, on the reverse strand, counting down.
ACTTTGTTAATGTCATTTCTAGACATGGAAAGAGTGGCTGGTGAGATGCCTCAGTGAGTCAAATACTTGTGTGAGATTAGGGCCTGAGTTGAATCCCCAGTAATCAAGTAAAATGACAGGTGTGCACCTGTAATCCCAGAGCTGGGGAGGCAAAGACAAGGAATCTCTGGTGCTCCAGGATAGCCAGTCTAGACAGAAAGTAAGGTGGAAAGCAATTGAGAAGGAGCTCTGCCATTGACCTCTGGCTGCACACTCATACACCCCACACACACACAAACACACATGCACTTACATCACGCACACACACATACAAACACATCACTTATCCTACACACACTCACACATACACACACATGCACTTACCCCACACATACACAAAATTACAACGAATAGACTCTAAATAGACTGCAGAGCAGAAGCAGAACTACAACACTTCAACTTCAGAGACCACTGTGCCTTCAGTCTTGGCTGGATTTGCACTCCCCTGTGGAGCAGCTGCTGGATCTAGAGGGTCACAGTATACATATTGGCACCCCTCACGTCCCTTACATTGACAAAGTCCTCAAAAGAGGTGTTCAAGATTGTGTTCTTCAGTTTGTAAGTGATGCCTGGAAAATCCTGAGCTCTTCAATGAGAAATGTTGCAGTCAGCTCCCGATTGCTGGGACAAATACTCAAGCAGACAGTTTGTGGGAGGAGCAGGCTCATTTCAAGCTTACAGATCCAGGGAAAGTTCCATCAATGGTGGATCCAAGCAGAGAGAACCCACCAGCAGCCAGCAAAACACACACAAAAAAAAAAGCCATAAGCATGACCATCCAGAGCTCTAACCTACTCTTTCACACACCTTGCCAAGTGACACACCTCCTCTAGGAGTAATCTACATGCAAACTCGATTTTAATAAAATACCCGAGTCTATGAGACCATACATACATTCAGACTACCACAGACATGAAGACACTTCCCAATCTCGTAGGGCACTTGCTTCCATTTGAAAATGATTTCAGAGATTCTACTGTAAGACAAGCATATAATTTTTGTTCATGTTTCCTTTTCTGAGTGTGTACAAGAGGGGTGTGTGTGTGTGTGTGTGTGTGTGTGTGTGTGTGTGTGTGTGTGAAGCTGTACATATGGGGTGCTCCTGTGTGTGTAGGGGCATGCGTGGGGAGGCCAGAGGACAATCTTAGTTATTGCCTCCTGTCATAGTCAGCCATACACCGCTCGGATGAATCTTCAAACCAGGTGCAATTTGGGGGAGGAAGGTATTTATTTGTAGCTATAGATACAGGGGAAGTTCCAGAATGCAAAAGAGGCTACTACCCTTTCATGGGTCCAAGCAGAGAGAGAAAACCATCACCAACACCACACACACAACAGCAAACAGGCAGGAGGGCAAGGAGAGAATTCTTTCACCTTTATATAGCCCTAGGGTGGGGTCTTGCAATTCTATCCCAGACTTAATAGCTTCCTGAGTCTCTGGAATTTCCTTCCTGCACTGCCCACACAGGAAAGGATGTTTACTTCTAGCGTCTTTGAACTTCTTTATATCCTGACCCTACTGAGAGGCTGCCTTCCTGTAAACATCCTGAAGGTCCACCCAAGATTATTTGAAAGGTCAAGTTGACATCAAAACTTAACCATCACACCCCCTAAGAACACTGTCCACTTTTCTGAGATGGCCTGAAACTCATCAAGTAGGTTAGACTGGTCAGCAGTGCTCCTCAGGAATACTCCTGGTCTCTGCCTCTCCAGTGCCACCATGCAGCTTTTATATGTGGGTTCTGGGGATTGAACTCAGGTCCTCACGCATGCAAGGAAAGCACTTCACCAACTAAGCCATTTCACTAGCACTGTCTTTCTTGATAGTTTCTCTTTCCATTTAATACCATCCAAGTTTTCATTAAAAACTTGGGTATTCAAAAAGAAGAGAAAAGTGTCCATTTCTTAGAGTCTACCTGTATAACAAATTACCACAAGTGAGAGTATTATCATTTCTTTAGTCATAACTCTAAGCGTGGCTTAGCTGGGTTCTCTTCTCAGGGGTCTCCCAGAGAAGGTATTGCAAGGATGTGTGTTGGTCATTTTGCGTCTCCAGTCCTCCTGTTGCATGACTGATGGCAGAAATCAGTCACTTGTCGGCAGGATTGAGAGATCCCTACTTCCCTGATGATCATGATCCAGAGGCCATGCTGAGATTTTGCAGCCTCAGCATCCCCTACGCCTTCCCCTCCAGGACAAGATCCTCTAAGCATTTGATCCCAAGCTTCTTAGTTTCTTAACTTTTCAGATGATGCATCTGAAAGATCAGGACAGCAGGTGACTGTGAAGAGCAGGAACCTTGGGGCCATCTTAAAATACCACCCACCTCAGAAAGTAAGCACACGGAGACTTGACTTTGAACTACTTATTTAAAATTGTGTACTTCCTTTTCCTCACAGCCTAGTGAGAGTCACAGAGGCCATGGAAGACATCACCATAGACCACTGCCTCCTCCACCACCACCACCTTTTGGCCCAGGATTTCATCGACCACCCCCTCCTCCCCATGGTCCCCCTTTCCATCCTAAACCCTGCCAACCCAGACCTCCATTTGTCCCTGAAAATCCCCCTCCCACTCCCCCTGCTCCCCAAACACAAACAATTCCACCACCAGGCGCAAACATCTCCCAATCCACTGCTGCTCCCACTACTCTGGGTACAAACTCCACCACTCCCTATCAGAGCATTTGGGACAGAATCCTTGATGCTTTGAGGCAAGGCTGAGATTTCTGAAACCTCTGAGAAATTTGGGGAGGAATAATATTTAAGGAGTTTACAAAACAACTCCATCCCATAGACCCCAAATGGCACACAATGTAAAAATAAAGAACTGAGCAGCATCATGAATCCTCCACTTTTCCTCATTTGTGTCGTTCAAACAAAACTTAATGCTCTCAGGAGCCTGGCCTTGTGCCATGAGGCCAACAAAGGTAGAAGAAATGCAATACCTGGCCTTGTGACATAGAAGCACAAAGCGAAAAGTATAAGCAATAAAATGTCCTCTTCAGTGCCACCATTAAACCATCACAAAGCACAGAGAAACATGCAGACAGATACCAGCAGTAAACAAGCCTAGACTCCACACTGCAGGCACCATCAAAATTCCTGAGCACTGTCTTATCATTACATTTGGCCCTTCATGGATTCCAGAGATTCAACCAACTTGGATCAAAAATATTCAGAAAAAGTATCATAGCATACCAGCTATTAAATACAGCATAACAACTATTAAATAATGTATCATACCAACTGTGTGCACAGCCTTTATGAGCTTGTCAGAATTACGTTTAATTTGGATATCATTCAATGTATGAAGAAGGGTTATGTATATGAAATGCAATTGTCCATCATGTTATATGAGGTACTTGAACATCTGCACAAAGGCCCTGGAATCAGTCCTTCATGGACAGCAAGGGATGGCTGGCCTTACAACTAGGCTTCAATATCAACTGTTCAGCTCCAAAGGAGAGGCACTTCACTGGTAGATCTAAACATCTGTGAGGCATGAGGCATTTATTGCGATCTGATGTAGACAAGCATTTTCAATCTGAGAAAGAGGAAAGAGATGGTTTCCAACATCAGTAATAAACTAATAGCTGAAAAACATTCCTGTTCCTGTTGCTTCTATCTTACTTGAAGCTTTAAATAAAACTATTTTATTATGACTACTTTCCTAATGGCCTCAGTACAATGTGACAACTCCCTCTCTCTCTTTCTCTCTCTCTCTCTCCTTTTCACTAAAGTCTAGAACTATATTGTTCCTTCAAGAAACCACCTACCATCCTACGCCACCATGAAACCAAATGCATGAGACTCAAAACTCAAAATTACCTAAATCCTAAAAACCTTTATATGCACTCAATGTTTTCCTTCATTTACACAGATAAAATTTTAAATTTTTTGTTTTGTTTTGTGAGGTTTTTTTGGACCGCAAAAATATTTGTTTATTTTGCATTGGTAAAAATTTCAATCTTCCACAGTAGCAAGTTTCCTCATGGCATTTTCATAAATACTCAGTTTGGAGCACAATTCACCTGTTCCTCCCCCGTCTTCCTGCTCCCATTCCCACTTAAACCTCTGCTCTCCCAGGACTTCCTCCTCCACTTGAAATTCATCTGCATTCCACTGTAGCTTTCTGAGAATACATCATGATATAAAGACAGCTGTCATGCAGGCAGATCCAAGGGTAGTGTATTTGACTGTCAGACAGACATGATAAATAGGTAAACGATAGGTAGATAGGATAGTTGAATAAAAACCATGTATGTAATGACACTTACAAAGTAAAAAGTGTCTGAAAAGGAAACTCATTCACCATGAAGAACCTATATATGATATCTGATGGAAGTCTAAAGAATGTTAATGAGCAAGGCTTGAAGTGGTCTAGAGAAAGACAATTCAAGAAGGGATCACGTGTGCAGGAGGGTACTCTGAATGCTCATGCGGCTTGCACTCAGAAAGGAAGAAGAGAGTGGAAGGAAATTGCATCAAAGAGAAGCAGAGAACATCATAAAAAGCTTTGGCTTTTGAACTTCAACGGAGTATTAGGAGAGTGGGGCTGGGAGTGGTGGTGTCCCCATCCTTGGCTCCTGGGAAGCAGAGGGTCCCAAGCTGGAGGCTAGCTCTTCTTGAGTAGTCAGGGATGGAGCCATGCCCCTACCTCTCATGTGCAGTATCCCTGGTCTCTCCCACACATCCCCTAGTCCAGAAGCTTCTGCCCCACCTCGGGCTCTAACCAGAGAGTGTCAGCTTTTAGGATACATCTCCAACTCTTGGCTACTGAATAAAAGAGAGTTTGAGGAAGTGTAGACAAGGCAGCCATTGGTGACAACAATAAGGAAGCACTATGGGAGTGTGCCTTTGATGAAACCATCTTGGGGCTTTGAAATTAAATGTGGAAGTCAAAAGAATTGAGAGACAGTGGCATTGACAAGGATGCAATAATCACCAAAAGTGATGAAGAAGGTGTGTATACAATGATTATGTATCAGTTATAATAATAATAAAGAATATCTTAAATGCTTTGATTAGTATTTATTAATCATACTTTTAATTTTCTGAAAGAGAATCTCATGTAGCCCAGGCTGGCCTCACATTCACAATGTAGCCACAGATGGGCTTGAATTTCTTTTGTTTTTATTGTTGTTTATTATTGAGGTATAACCTTTCTATTTCAAGTTTCTTTTCCTTTTCTGTTCCTTGTTCCTGCCCCCCTCATCCCTTTCACTGAACCCCTTCTAAAAAATATTTTTAGCAGATTGATGTCCTATTCACTCTAAGTATGTGTAGAATATTTTGCTCACTACCCTAAGCCGCATCTCAACTCCTCTGGTGTTCGTTAGACCACCACTGATCATTTCTTCACCGATGTCACTAACTGACCTCTAGACGTACTTCCTTCCACCTTCCCCCTCATCATCTCACATCCTCATGGTTTCACCCCTCATCTCCTAGCTTCACCGTTTCTGACCTCATCACCTTCTGTGGCCTCCCCAGCATTACCTAAATCAATCAATATGCTACTCTTCTCCCAGAGAGAAATGTCCCATAAACCTCATTCATCTCAAATCCAGGTCTCTGGAAGCCTCTTCTCTGGTCACGTTTCCTAGCTTTCCAAAGTGATCTCTCAATCCTTGGCCTCTCTGTGACCTGATGCTCTGGATTTCCCCATCTGGACTTATCACTTTCACTTTCCTCTGTTTTCTGTTTATATCCTCATACTGAAAATTATGTAGTTATGGGTGGGACTTGTTGAATCATTTATGTAATAACAATAATGCTAGTGATGCGTAATTTATGACACTTATTCACAATAATACCAGTTATTAGTAACATGTGCTTGAAACTGATTGAAAACTATAGATACAAAGACATTGACTAGAGAGATGGCTTAGTGGTTAAAGGCACTTGCTTGCAAAGACATACGAGGGTGGATTGGGAGACATAAATAGATTAGGCATAACAACTCTTCTCCAATGAATATATTAGTATTTTTCTTTAGTGAAACTCCGAGAGCCAAGGTTAAGAACTTGAAGGACTTACTTTAGCTAAATAATTGTACAGTCCTTTCATTTGGGGAAAGTGATAAAAATGCTAACTTAAGATGGAGTCTCACTTAGCCCAGACTGACCTGAAACGCATTCTGTGTCTCAGTCTGGTCTCAAACTCAGAGCCACCCACCTACCAAGCACTGAGATTGCAGTGTGACCCACCACACCCAGCTAAGCTAGGTTTTACTACCTCAGAGAGGCATATCTTCATCTCTAGGGATTCTCCTCAATAATAATTCATGTTCCCAAGAAGGTAATAGAAGTAAGCAAACTAGGAACAAGCTGCCTTACTGATCTTAAAGAAGAAAAATTAATAAAAATGTAATGGCTGACACACATGATAGAGCTAAACACAGACTTCAGAACTTTGCATCTGATACAAGCAGCTAGATTCTCCAATAAAAGGCAGATTATGGGCTTAATTTTATTAAATTATATACTGTCCACAAGGAATCTAGTTCAACAAAAACACACAGATGAATAAAATGGGGGGGAATGCTGCCTAAAAGGAAGCTGGTGTGCTTGTCCACTGTTAGAAGGCACGACAGACTGCTAGAAATAAGAAGGTACATTTCATATTTTTACAAAAATAGTCGAAACCAAATAAGCATTTTGTTTGAAAACAGCCTCCAGGAAGATCACGATGAACAAGTACAATGAAAGGTAGAAAGTGTGCTCCTGAGACAGGGAAGAGCAACCGGAAAGCTGCAGATGGAGTCGCCTCCACCTCCCACCTCCCGAGACCACCTGCAGCCAGGAGTGGGGGCAGGACAGAGAGGTGGCTGGGATCTGAGACCCCACGTGGGTAATCACAGCTTGATTAAGATTATCATGGCCTGTTCCACAATACTGCTGGATAGTTTCCTTAGGGAAGGAACGTTCCTGCCAAGCAACCTTATTCACCCACAGTAGTAAGACTACAACGACTTGAATCTTCCTCTCCCGTAACAAAGGGCAGTGTTACTTTAATGACTGTATGAGAAAATATTCTCTAGCTGAGGTTTAATTAAAGTTCCCCTTAAGTGGTGGCTTTTGTTTTTAATAGGAGTGTGCTTCCGCCTGCTTCTGACACACTGATCTTTGGTTGTCTATGACCCATATAGAAATTATTTAATTCTGACAGTGTTAATCCTTAAGTGTCTCACAACCAATGATCCATTGCAACTCTAAATCACTTTGAAGCACTTGGCTTAAAATATACTAAACATCAAGACAACTTATAGCACCAAACAAAGAAAAGTTGTTATCTTTCTGAAAAACTGGACATGCTGTAGAAAAGGTGACAACTCATGACATATTCAATATGAGCTCATTCAGAGCTTCTATGTCACTGAAAGCTACAGCCACAAACATACTCAGCAAACTAACAGCTGTGCCTGAGTTCCAGTTGTCACCGTTTCCTCAGCACACACACAGGCAAAGAGAACTTGACAGCTTAAGATCAATGTCAACGCACAATGTCAATGCCCAAGGCTCCAAAATCAACTTTTAAATATAGATCTGTTTTCCCCTTACCTAATTAAGATTCTCTATTTTATATTTTAATTGAATTAAGAAAGAATTCCTATTGAGAAATTAACATTTACTAATAACATGGATTAGGTTTTTCTGTTTCATTTCACTTTATTATCAGAACAATTTGGAGTACGATTATTTTCATCTTATTTTGTAAATGGCAATGTAATGGAGTGCGAGCCATATAAACCAGCTGAGAAGATGATTCCAACTCACAGAAAACATATTTTACATAATATTCACTTCTTTCCTGAACAAACTTACATGTAATACAATATGATTTTCTTATTTTTTTCTAAGCATTTTTATAACATTTTCATTTATTTATGTATAAGTAGAGAGTGACAGAAGTGAGACATACAGAGAGAATGGGTGCACCAGGCCCTCTAGCCCACTGTAAATGAACTCCAGATGCATGTGCCACTTTGTCTGGCTTGATGGGTCCTGGGGAATCGAAACTGGGTCTTTGCAGGCAAGCGCCTCAGCCACTGAGCCATCTCTTCAGCCCCATCTATCCATTTTTTAAGCTCTGTGTACTAGTCCCTAAATTAATTTTATATATTACTAGTGAGTTACGCCCAAATTACAACAAATATTGTCACTATTATGTTATTAACAGCTAAGTTGAATTGGGAAACAAAAAATGCGTGATAAGGAAAAAAATCAAGCTTTGAAATATCACAAATTTAAAGTCAATCTCTAGCTTAGCCAGACCAAGTGACTTAACTCTCATTTCTTATCTAATCGGCAGTCTCATAAAGAGCAAAGGGTGAGGTTACCTGAGCTACATCCACCTAAAGTAATCAGCAGCAATTAGGACATAGTCTAACGCATGCTGCATCTCCACAAACTATAGTTATTGGAAAATCAAGGGTAGCACACAACAAAGCAGCTGTGCAGATTGTATGTCACATGGTTACAAGGGATTCATTTTAAACTTAAAATGGTGTGATTTGCTGAAGCCTCTAGCCATAAATGAAAATTATGTGGCCTTTCCACAAGTACCTTCTTCAGTCAGCACTGTGCCTTGTAGTCATTCTCCTTGTTCAGATGATGACGGTTCTTCATGCTTACATAACATAAACTATACCGGCATGTTTGGTTATCTTGAAGCAATCGAGCTATTCATTAGCTGCAAGAAAAACTTAAATAATTTCCATATATCTAATAATTTAAGTAGCTCAAGTAAATACATACAGTATATTTAAATAAATTTACACATCTAGGAAAGACATATCAAAATAAGGTTAATAAACTCTAAGGGGACTTTTTCTTAATTCTCCTCCCACAACTAAATCTTTTCTGTTATTTTCAAAATTGAGACAAAGTGATATTTCAACTGCTTTTTTCTATTCTTAAAAATCCTTCCCCCAAGATAATGCCTTTCCAAATAAGCCAACTCTCTCTGTGTGTAAATCAGTTCTGGGGTGTGTGTGTGTGTGTGTGTGTGTGTGTGTGTGTGTGTGTGTGTGTGTGTGTGTCTGTGTCTGTGTCTGTGTCTGTGTCTGTGTCTGTGTCTGTGTGTAATTGAGATTATATACCGTTTTACAGCAGTAGTTCTCAAACAAGGTTTTACCTTGTAGTACTCAGCATTTCTAAAAGTTCTTTTCCTTGTCTTCCTGTCTCATAACTTCTGAAAAACTACTCAGGAAGAGAATGAAAACTAAATTTAAAAATAAGGAAGAAAGAGCTCCCAGTCGTTACAATGTCCACCTGCCATCAGTGCCCTGCACCCCTCCCAAGGAGCAGAGTTGGACCCAGCTCCATGCTGGCAACAGCAACCATTGATTCTTTGTTTCCAGGAAGATTATCAATACACTTACCTCCCTTCAATCTTTCTCCTCACTCCACCAGGAATCCAGCAGCAGTATTTAAGAAAGGAGGTTCTCTGTGAAAGTTCTTTTTCTTCTCAGATTTTCAAATTGTGGCTACCCAAGCTGGGTATTTGGTAAAAATAAAATTAAGCAGCAGTTTGATTGTTCCAAAGAAGAATTTTCTACCAAGGTGAGTACTTGGAAATAGACCTGTAAGAACTTTGACTTGGGAATGCTGGCTTCTGCTCATAGGCTCAGGCACATCATTCTTGGGGTTTTTAAGAGAAATAGTCAGGCTGCCTAAACCTCTCAGGTGTGTTTGAGGGAAAAGCATGGGATATGGTAGATAGAACTGGATAATTTTTGTTAATTTCTTAAATTGTCAAGGGAACTATCAGCTGCACAACTGACAGCCAATTTCACAATCTGGTGACTTTTCTACGGCTGTGTTGTGATGGTCTTTAGAATAAATCATGAATAGTAGACTGAAAAGTGTGCATAAAGACAGATACACACTTCGGCTGCCCTCACCAGAATTAGATTTCTTTCATAGTTAAGCAGCCATTAAGCTAGCAGATGCACATGAACACACAAATGCATATCTGTGGACCTCTCTTCCTGCCACTCCGAGCGGCAGACACTGCCCTGCCCAGGCAGCCCTGTCAGCCTCAGAGAACACTGCTGTTACATATTTGTCACCCATTGTTGAAGTTATTATCAAATTGGAGACAAAGCTTTTGTTCCTAATTGACACACTGACTGACAATAATTAGCCTTCAATAATCCCAGGGAATAAAAGCTTATTGGAGGCATCCACATCAGCAGATTAAAGTTAAAGAAAGATACTGCATTTTTTTCCTTCTGATAACTCAGCAGAAATAATTCAGTAGTTATACTAAGAAATTCTTTTTCTTTTTCTTTTATTCATTCATGAGGATGAGTGGGTGTTCACATGCATGAGCACACATACCACTTTTTACATCTGGATTATGAGGGCAGCTTGGGAATTGAACCTGGCCCAGCGGGCTCTCCAGGCAACCAACCACCTTTAACTACTAATCCAGCTTCTGAATCCCAGATGTTGTTTTTCATGATGGTCAGGTCACATTGACATTAACCAGGCACAAATCTACAGAAATCTCTAAATTTAACTAATTTTAAGAAAATGTACCAAAATTACACTCTAACTGGTCATTTTCATTCAAAGTAAATGGTACTCAAAGAAAAATAGATTGTTTAAAAATGCTTTTGTGTTCAAAACGTTTTGGATAATTACCTGAGAATTACCTTTAATAAAGCGCCATCCTTTTGTCAAAAGGTGTCACAAACAGCAGCCCTGCACATCCTGATGGATGCTCCACTTCCTGCACATCCTCAAGGACATCAGTGCTGTCTGTCTTTTGATCATAACTCATGATTGCTGCTAAAATACCTCTTGAATTCTCAAATTAAGAAATATATTGTTGACAGATTTGACTAATGATGGACAACCACTGGCTTTCTTTCAGGAGCAACATTAAGGGATGAAAACGTCAACTTTCATCTTGGGCCTGTTGGCTCTTGTTTCACAGTTTGTGGTAAGTGCCTTTAATCCTAAGAATTCTTGATTGCTGTGTTTTAATCATAACTTCAAAGATGGTTTTGACACCAATGATACCTTTCTTAATGTAGGAATATAATATCAAGCTAGTGACCTTTTCTTTTATTTTTTTTTCTTTTCCATTTGTAAGCACTAATTTCCTGGCCAACGACTGGACAGGCAGGAGGAAGTCAGGGTGGAGAGAACTTGGAGGAGCTGTGTCTTGCCTGGAAATATCTCTTCCTTTTTTAATTTATCAAAAGAACTAAAATCAAACTATCAGAAAAAATACATATAACTTAAGTTTAATGAAAGTTTTCAGATTATAAGACATGATAAACTATGAAGTTGAACTTTCATGATAAGTTGTCTAGAATGGCAACATGATGTGTCAATACAGGATTCGTAATTATAATCATTTTATAAAGAATATTTATAAAGACTTTAAGATTAACAGGCCTGGGCTGGAGAGATGGCTCAGCGGTTAAGGCACTTGCCTCCAGTGCCTAAGGCCCCCAGTTCAATTCCCCAGGACCCACATAAGCCAGACCCACAAGGTGGTGGCCCTGGTGCGCGCTCTCTCTCTCTCTCTCTCTCTCTCTCTCTCTCTCTCTCTCTCTGTCTCTCTCTCTCTCTCTGCTTGAAAAATGAATAAATTAAATATTTTTTTAAAAAGATTAACAGGCCCATATGATATCAGAAAGTTCACCATTATGGTTAAATTATTCCTACTAATTAACTTGAAATTCCAATTTACATTAAGAAAAATTAGATACAGAAAAGGAAAGTCGCACAATCAAGAAACTCATGTTAATTAAAATTTTTAAAAGCTTTTTTAAAATCTTTGAAAATCTGGTCAAAGTCTACAGAAAAAATCCAAAAGCATAATATACCATGATGAATGGCAGGAGCAGAGGAACATGGACAGCCTTCTCCTCACAGCAGGGTGTGTTGTGGCTGGAGTAGAGGTCAGAGAGGAAGGACAGTGTGTGTTACTACTGGGGTGGAGGCCTCAGAAAACAGGGCTGGAAGAAGTTCAAGGACTGGGGTTTGGGATTTGGGGGGGGGCAGTTTGTACATCTTGATAATTATTGACAATCTATTGGGTAGGCACCAAGAAACACCGGTGTTGACTAAACACTGAAGTCTTTATAGGTTGATTTATTTCATGGTTCCTGCCTGTGAGAACTATTTTACAACCTCTCTGCATTGCATTTGAACAACTGTGATGACAGACATACAGTGAAAGAAGCAGGACATCCTGAAGTTAGTAGACAATAATTTTCTTAACTGTGACTTAGCACTCATCATTCTTGGAATTATTTTGTCTTATACTTTAGTAATTTGGCCACAGTGATCCTAGTGAAGATCTTCTATGGCCATGTCTGTTTGGAATGGGATCCTATGGATTACTTATAGCTATGTTTCCATATCTTTCCCAACATTACATTTTCAGTTATTTCATTTAAAAAATCAGTTCCAGAAACATAATTACTACATATTCTCATTCTCTTTCATATGTAATTGTTTACAAAAGGAAATCACAGTCTACAGTTGTGATCACTGGACACTTGGAAAGATGGAGGAGGAGTAGGTAAAGGGAAGTTAAATCATTGATACAAAACAGGGCTCTACAGTGGTTACCAGAGCCCAGAAGAGGAACAGAAAGCAAGAGGGGTAGAAATAGGATGGCTAATAGGTACAAGGGTGTAGCTGAAAATGGAAACAAAATCTAAGGTATATAGCACAATGAGATCATTATAGTTGGCAATAATTAATTGAATATTTTAAATGGCTGATAGAGAATATTTTAAATGTTCCTATCCTAATGATATATGCATTAGGTGATACATGTAAATTACTCAGCCTTAGCATTACACATTGTATATAAGTATTGACTCTTATAAAATGTACTTTTGTAGAAGTAATAAGTTCTAGTCTTTTACAGCACAGTGGCGTGTCTACTTCACAATAACTGAGTATATGTTTTGTAAATAACTAAAATAGAGGAGCTCAAAGGCATCAATGACAAAATTTTGATAAGGAGACAGAAACATCAATTGCCTTAATATGATGAATTCATACTGTATATATGTATTCAGGTACTACACCATATCCATAAACATGTACTTTTATGAGTTAATCAAAATTCTTAAATGTTTAAAATGAATAGATTAACTTTCCTACCAATATATATTGCTTGCATGTAGAATTATCACATTTTATTGCACTGATTTATATAATTAAAATAATAATTTATAAAAGCATATTCAAAAACTACATATGCTAATGTTTGGATTTTAAATTATCAAATTCTAAAAGCTTCTTTTTGCTTTCCTATCCACAGCCTAGTAAGAGTCACAGAGACTCCAGGAGGCCATACCCACCCATCCAGCCTTCTAGGCAAAGACAGCTCCCACCTGGCCCTCAACAACGAGCACATCCTGGTGTCCAGGGACAAACTCTGCAGTATACCTTTATCCCAGGATGGGGATTCATTCCAAATTCAGCATCTGTTAAACGACCTCAGAATCCACCTTCAAGACCAAAACCTCATCATCCAGGACATGGTGTGCCCAAACCTCCACGTCCCCCTGTACATCATCCTCCCTGTCCTCCTATTCTCACTCCTACCAAGCCCCAAAAAACAACCACCACCACAAAACCGACCACGACAACTACAACCCTCATCCCCACCACACAGCCCCCCACAACAACTACAACCCCCA
>PVHP010025896.1:0-25143 GCA_004024765.1 Zapus hudsonius | reverse complement strand
CCATGTAAAAACCTGGGTGTGGCTGTGGAGACCTGTAACCCCAGAACTGGGGTGGGCAGAGATAAGAGGATTGCTGGGACTTAGTGACTAGAAGATTTTACCAAGAAACAGAGAGCTCCAGGTTCAGTGAGAGAGCCTGTCTCAAGGAAATAGGGCAGAAGGGGGATAGGAGGGGACAGCTGATGTCCTCCTCTGGTCTGTGCATGCGTGTCCATGGGACACATGCATGTGCACAGATATACGTTCTCCACACGTGTACACACAACACACACACACACACACACACACACACACACACTAGCTAGAGGAGATAAAAGCAGATAGGCCACTTTTCAGAACCACAGTTTTCTATAGGATTAATGCTGTCATTTATTGTCTCTTTATGGTTTTCCAAGAGGAAAGTCAACTAGTGTTGCCCCCTTGTTTGTTTGTTTGTTTGTTTCCTTGAAGGACTGAAGACTGGCAGCCAGGCCACATGTGCCAACTGGGGCAATAGTGGCACGTCTATTGTGGGGGAAACCAATGGCTCTCTAATTGGACTGGAGGTCCATTCCACCAGATGAGGAGGGGGATGATACAGGCCTGGTACTGAGGAATCTCTGATTTAAAGGCTTTGAGAAAGCCCCAGCCTCACAATGGCGAAGGCAACTTGAAACTCGGAACCAATATTGATCGTACTTAGTATGTGGCGAGCCACAGGCTGACCACACTGGGCAGCAAGTGCCACCAGAGCTGGCTTCTGAGACACTCTGGTAATGCTACTGCCAACCATGAGTCTGGCAAGGTATTGGCTGACCTCAGAGTACTAAGTAGAGAGCGAAACCTTCATTATGGGCACTGTCATTTCTTCTCGGGTCAGACGCACCTGGCAGTCCGTCCACTTGACTCCATGAGGTTAATACTATGTCCTGACCTCTGTAATAGGTGCTCCTCTTGGGAGGTTCATGAGAACAAAACTCTATCCTTAGCATCATGAACTCTACCTGTGGCCTCTATGTCTTTGGGGCCTCTCGCATCTGTTCATCTATTTGTTCTATGTATCCCAGCGAACGTTAGGGAGCTGATACGTTTGGATTCTGGATCAGGCATGCTTCCTTCAGGGTACCACTTGGGAGTGTCTAGCAGAGTGATTCCATCTGAGGTTGACAGTCACAGCATTGCGGTGGCCATCATGTGCGCGTGTGCTGGATGACTTCTTTGTTGAAGTGTTCTGTCTACGCCTTAATGGAAATAACCGGGTTGCCAACCTGTGTTTGGCAAACCGCAGAGAAAGTAGCTCGGCTCTCACAGATAGACTGGAAAGCATGAAGTGAGCTTAGACATTTTCTCTCTTCTCTCTCCCTGTACGATTTCCCATAGAAAATGTGTTCATATCCGATTGATAAGGTCTCAAGTGAAATTTGCACATGAAAGAAGAGAGGACTCATAATATAATGACATTAGAATCCTGTGTTTCATCTTTCCCCCAGTTCCTTTCTGCTGCCTCTGATTGGATGGGTTTTCCTTCCTGTGTTTGGCGTTGCTGTAACACCACAGCGGAGGCTATGTGATGTGTAATGATGAGGAATTTCCTTCTCATGGGCCTGGACGCTGGGATGTCCAGGAAGGAGCAGGCTGGCTTGCTGCTTCTTTGGGGACAGAAGACATGGGACAGGAGTGAAAGTGAGCGAGGAGGAAAGTAACTGGAAATATCTCACTGTCAGGATCCCAACCGAGTGGTGATTAACCTGCCAAGATGCTTACAGCGTTACTTTGTTGAGGGCAGAAATGCGTGGTCCAATCCCTTCTTTAAAAAATATTTGTTCAGCAATTTTTTCTGTCTTTTTAAAACTTTTTCTTGACAGTTTTCAAGGATAGCTATCAAACTATGATAATTCCCCCTTTTTTCTCCTTCTCAAATCCACCCTCCATCATATCCCTTCCCCTTCTCAATGAGTCTCTATTTTATTGTGATGTCCTCATCCTTTCCTCCTATTATGAAGGTCAAGTGTGGGTAGTGTCAGGCACTTCGGGGTCATGAACATCAAGGCCATTTTATGTCCGGAAGTTTGCACTGTGAGCAGTCCTCCGCTTCCTTTGGCTCTTACAATCTTTCCACTACCTCTTCCACAATAGACCCTGAGCCTTGGGAAGTGTCATAGAGATATCCCAATGCTGAAAACTCCTCTGTCACTTCTTCTCAGCACTGTGGTGTCTTTTGAGTTATCCCAGTGGTCACCGCCATCTGAAAAGTGACAGTAACATTAATATATTGGTATACACACTTTTAAAAGTGTTTATATGGCAGTTTGGTGGGCATAATATATGTATTTAGTCAGACAAAAGTTGGTGTTACTCCCCTCAGGCTCATGACCTCCCCCGCCATATGCTTTTGACTAGGTCTTCAGTACCAGGCCTGTATCACCCCCCCTCCTCACCTGGTGGAATGGACCTCCAGTCCAACTAGAGAGCCATTGATTTCCCCTACAATAGATGTGCCACTATTGCCCCACTTGGCACACTTGGCCTGGATGCCAGTCTTAAGACTTGCAAGGTCCACTGCTGTTCACCACCATTGATGACTTCTCTCTCCCATAGGGCTGCAGGCAGCATAGCTTTCCCCAGCCTTCTGTCAGCTGGTTAACAGGGAGGAGGTTTCCAACTCAGCTCCAGCTTGATTTCCCAGTGACCTGTTCCCAGGCATGTGGGGTCTTCAGCAATAGGATCTTACCACTTCATTCTGGTGGGTAAACAAGAGCCTTCACAATGGCCTTAATTTTTGGTGGGCCTCAGAGATCTCCCTGGCCAACAACTCACTGGCACTGAAATTTTTTTAGTAACAATCTGGGTGTGCCATTATCCAAAGAAGTGGGTTTCTGTATGGCTTATTCTTAACCTCTTAAATTCTGATTAACCCACCTCCCATTCCTCCTTTACTCACTCCCTACCCCTGACCCCACTTAGGCCATTGAACCCCAAATAATCTGTTCACCTACTGCCATATATACAGTACCCCACCACCTTTAAGTCTCTCCTCTCTCCTCCCTCTCTTATGGCCCCTTTCTTGCTTACCAGCCTCTACTACTGACTTTTACTCCAACTAACATACAAATCCAAACATTTGTAACCAGGATCCACATATGAGAGAGGACATATGGTGTTTGGCTTTCTGGGCCTGAGTTACCTCACCTAGTATAATCCTTTCCAGATCCATCCATTTCCCTGCAAATTTCATAATTTCATTTTTCTTTACCACTGAATAGAGAACTCCATTATATAAATGTACCACATCTTCGTTATCCATTCATCATTTGAGGGACATCTAGGCTGGTTCCATTTCCTTCCTAGCTATTGTAAACAAATCCACAATAAACATGGATGAGCAAGTATCTCTAAGGTAGTAACTTAGAGTCCTTATGATATATGCCAAGGAGTGGTATAGCTGGGTCATATGGTAAATTTTTAGTTGTCTTAGGAACCTCCACACTGCTTTCCACAATGGCTGTACCAATTTACACTCCCACCAATAGTGTAGAAGGGTTCCTATTTTTCCACATTCTCTCCAGCATTTATTGTCATTTGTTTTCTTGATGGGAGCCATTCTGACAGGAGTGATACGGAATCTCAAGGTAGTTTTAATTTGCATTTCCCTAATTACTAAGGAGGTACAGCATGCTTTTAGATGTTTATTGGCCATCTGTATTTCTATTTATTTGAGAGAGGAAGAGAGAGAAAAAGAGAGAGAACATAAGTACACCAGAGTATCCTACCACTGCAAATGAACTCTAGATGCATACACCACTTTGTACATCTGGATTTACAATTCCCTGGTGGGAATTGAACCCAGATCAGTAGGTTTTGTAAGCTGTCTCCTGGCCCCCAATCCCTTCTTAAAGGCCCATCTAGCAACACTGTTGCAATGGGGGGTAAGTTTCCAATGGAAGGCAGCCTCCAGCTTACCTTGTTGGCCCCTCACCTGCAGTTTATATTCCTGTATGGGTGTCAGAAGTCTATGATTGTCTTCATAACTGTCTGCTGACCAAAGAAAACAGCCAGGTTTGAAGCTAATAAAACAACTTCCAATGCTTGGGCCCTCTTTGATGATATCACTGTTTCATTCAGTTGCTCACTCACGGTCTTACTGCATGAAGGGCTTATGTGCATGACATGTACCGACTGACAGTACTCACAATAATTTCAAAGGGAACTACTTTGACTCCCTGTTACAGTCAGCTCCACATTGCTGGGGTGAACATCCACATCAGACACACCTTATAGGAAAAAGGGCACATTTCAGCTTACAGATCCAAGGGAATGTTCCATCAGTGGCAGAAGATGCTTGTTCTCAAACATAAATCCAAGCAGAGAGACACCACCAAATACCCAGCACCAATTCCCACGTATTCCACCAATTCCAGATGCATAAAGTGGCGAATGTGTCTGGAGTTCATTTGCAATGGCAGGAGACCCCAAATTACTTTTTTTCTCTCTCTTTCCCTCTCTTCCTCTCTCCTTCCCTCCCTCTCTCTTTCAAATAAATAAATACATACATATATACATATATACATACATACATACATAAAAGTGAAAAAAAATTAAAAAGATTGAAAACTGTCAGGACCAAATTAAAAATACACTATGCAGGGCTGGGTAGATGGCTCACTGGGTAAAGGGATAGGCCATCCAAGCATGAAGACCTGAGTTTGGATTTCCCAGCACCTGTGTACAATGCCATGTGTGTTGTGTGTTCTTGTGACCCCAGTCCCGAGGGGATGGAGTCAGGGAATCCATGAGACTCAGAGAATCAGGTGGAGAGTGACTTAAGAGAGTACCCAATGTCAACCTCTGGCCAAACACACCGTACACACACATACATACATGCATGCACACCATACACACACATGCACACACACATATATATAATCCAGATCATATGGAACAAGAAACGTTCCACCGTTGTATTTCATGTTGAGCCGGGCTTACTATTAGCCAAAACACAAAAGGGGAAATACTCCTGATTCATTGTTCATATTAATAGAATTATCATCAAAGTGGAGTAACTCCTCCTCGGTTAAATAGCAAGAGGAATTTTTTTTCCATAGGACTTGGTATAGAAAATATTCAGAGATGAAGTTAGTGGAAGACAGCAAAATACCTAAAGGAACTGCATTCATATACTTAGTGCATTGATGTGCTTGGGTTTCCTGCACATTTCTGGTGATGTTGTTGGAACCCAAGCGCACGACATTAAAACAAATTTTGTCAAGAGGACAATGTCGATCAAGTTTGTATCCCATGGCTTTCCATCTATATCACCCAAGAGGGGGACAATAAACAAAATAAAACCCAAAAACACCATTGCTACTGGTCTTCATTCTTCACCTCTGGCATTACATGTTCGGAACCTTTTCTCCAAAAGAAATTCAGTTCAGTTCTCTGGCAGAAACCGACTATCACTTAACTTTGCTCTGACATTCGGGCTGGACATTGTCTCAGTCCCCACAGATTAATGATGTCGTAACCTTACAAGATGGCTCCCTCAGCCGCAGACTCTAATCTAAGCTCATTTGCGCTTTTCTCGCAACCCCAGGTTTCCACACTCCCTCAAGTTTGATCATTGGCTAGAATAGCTCAAAGCCTTTTGGGAAGCAGTATGTGTGTTTATCTTGCACCTTTAGGAACAGCCAGAATGAAGAGGTTTCCTGGGCAGGATGTGGGGGAAGGGGTTTGGAGCTCCCACACCCCCTCTTGGCTTGTCACTCTCCCTGCTTCCCCATGTGTTCAGCAACCCAGAAGCTTCCTGAATTCTGTCTTTTCTGGCTTTTATGGAGGCTTGATCACATAAACACGACTGACTTAATTTTGGCCATCAGTAATTGAATAGTAGAACAGCAGAGTGAGTGTCTGTGGGCTCTGGCCATCAGCCATTACGAATGCCCTGAGTGAGTCTCTGGAGACACATGAGACTCCAAGCAGAAAACCACAGCTCTTTTCCTAAACTCATTTTACTTGTTTGCCCCAGTTAATATTAATAAGCCCAAGGCTATATGCTTCCACTTATCAGAGCACACTGATAATAGAATAATGGCATTTTCAAGTTGCAATGGACCTTGGGTTCTTTGAGTCCAATGTCCTCCTTGGAGAGATGAGGAAACAGGTGGAAGAAAGGAAAGAGTCCGGTGCAGTGGATCACATTTGCAGACAGAGTTTCTGACAGCCAGCCCTGCCCATCAGATGTGTCTGACAACTTCGTCTCTGGACCTCGTCTCTCAGAACTGCATTGTAGCAAAAAGAACATGAGACCAGGCGAAGGTCCTTAAAACTTAGAACTTAAATTTTACTGGTTTTTCTTGAGTCTCTCCAGCCTCTTATTTATTCTGCACAGTATCCATCTCATTGTGAAAGCGGGTGCCTGACACTGTTCCCCAAAGCAAGAGGCACAATAAAACATCTTCACAATAATACCCCATCATCCTTTGAACCAGTGTCGACTTGGAACAAATCCCAGTGGTCTGGTGTTCTGTGACTCTGAACAGGTTTGCAGATTGCATCAAATTTACACCTTGCTACATTGTTGCAGATACATAGTGAGTAAACAGGTATAAACTCAGCTCTCCTGCTAGGACTGACTCCAAGAATCTCATTAATACTCAAATCCTCAGATACTCAAGGACCTTATAAAAATGGCTTTTCTGGGGGCTGATGAGATTGCTCAGTGGTTAAGGTGCTTGCGTGCAAAGCCTAACAACCTGGGTTTGATTCCCCAGTACCCATGTAAAGCCAGATGCACAAAGTGGCTCATTTATCTGGAGTTTGTTTGCAGTGGCTGGAGGCCCTGTCTGTCTGTCTGTCTGTCTGTCTGTCTGTCTGTCTGTCTGTCTCTCTCTCTCTCTTTCTCTCTCTCTCTTTGCAAATAAATACATAAATAAAATGGTTTTCCTATGACCTACGCAACCCTCCTTACTCCTTAAATCATCTCTGAGTTTCTTATACTTCCCAATTCAATCTAAATTCTATATAAATATGTATTATTCTGCATCGTTTGGGGCTGATGGTGAGAGAACAAATCTGTACATGATCAGTATAAATGCAATTGTTTTCAGTGTTTTCCATCTATGGCTTGTAGAACTGTTAGGGGTAGAAACCTTGAATATGGAACTGATGGTTATGGAGGGTCCCACCGTTTGTAACACAATGCCTGGTACTGGGGCAGTCAAGCATTCTCATTACTGATCAATTACAGGCATCTTTTTTTCGGGGCTGGGCGGGGTTGAGGTAGAATCTCGCTATATGTAGCCCAGGCTGACCTGGAATTCATTATGTAGTCTCAGGCTGGCTCTGAACTTATGGTGATCCTCCTTCCTCTGCCTCCTGAGTGCTCCATCACAACCAACTGATGACATGTATCTTTAAGGGACATCAATTATCCCCCCCCATGTATTCAGAATGCAGAGTGGCGCTTACTTACCCACTTCCACTGAGGAAGTGAGTCATCCCTCAGGGTTATTTCTATTTCTCCTCAACCAGCCAAACATCCATTTTCACCTACATGGAGCCTTCTAAAGTCTGCAGGATGAATAAATCATATTTTCAGTGGCCCCAGGACAATACAGCTTTAAAGAAAAAGAAAAAAAAAAAGGATGGTAACATGAAGGACATTTGCTATGTTGGGCTGTCACTAGGTCCCCCTAGAACTGTGGAAAAATATAGCCAATAAAATAACATTTGTCATATTGTGATGCTACCCTTCAATTCATCCTGAGCCATAAATGGATTTTGAAAGACAGGTGTGGTGGCACATGCCTTTAATCCCAGCACTCGGGAGGCAGAGATAGGAGGATCACCATGAGTTCAAGCCCACCCTGAGACTACATAGTGAATTCCAGGTCAGCCTGGACTAGAGAGAGACCCTACCTCGAAAAACCAAAAAGAAAAAAAAAAAGAATATTTGCAGGCAGTCCATTCTTTACGCACTCAATAAACTCATAGATAGATCGCATTAGTCATTGATAATAGAATAATTGTTTTTGTCTCAACAGTCATGTCCATAAGCTCAAACATTAATTTTCTTCTTCCTTTTAATCATCTCAAAATATTAGCACTCATGCTACCCCCAGCAGGCAGCCTGAGCCTCTTTACTTCTACTACAAAATAGGAAAGTGACGTGACTGGTTGGTACTTGGGATCCTCTGACCATATTTTGTGGTAACGAAAAGAGTGAGAATAAAAGCAGCTTGTATAGATTAAGCCAGCCTGAGCCAGAGGACACACTCAAGTGTTTCACTATTAGTTCATTTCATCTTCCTGACAACCCTGTAAAGTACAGGTCTCTATGGTGCCACTTGACACATGGGGAAAGTGATTATGTGTGTGCAGGTGTGTATATGCATGCTCCCATGTATGTATACACAAATGTATATGCTTGCACGTGAAGGCCAGATGAAAACCTCTGGTGTCAGCCTCAAAAATAGCATCCATTGCTTTTGAGGCAGGGTCTCTCATTGGTCTGGAATTCACAGAGTCAACTAGACTACCTGGCCAGCAAACCCCTAGGGATCTGCCTGTCTCTGCCTCCTGAACCTGGTATTTTTATGTGGGTTCTAGGAAACAAACTCAGGTCCTCACGCTTGCAAGGCAAGCACTTGATGAGCTGAGCTATCTATCTCCCTATGCCCCAGAAATCGGTTTTCTAAAGCAAAGAAAGTCACCATCAGGTAGGTTTCACAAATACAGGTTTTCATAAAAAATCAAGATGTATCTGAGTATTATTCATTTATATATATAAATGAATAATATATATATATATATAGCACCACATGTAAATATTACCTTTAACCATTTCCACATCTAAGGAAGAAGGGCAGAGAAAAATAAGTGAAGTACCTCTTTAGTGAAAACTAAAACTATGTCTTTGAGAAAGAATCCTTTTATTTATTTGTTTAGTAATCCCATTTAGCTACTTGTCCGAATTGTGTTGTTAGGATGACCTTATCATGGCATGTGACGTGTTCTGATTCTTTTGCTTCTGAAAGACCAGACTACTGGGGTGAGCACAGCCCTGTCACGCCCTGTCACATTGGGTAGGTCACTTCATCTTTCTGAATCTGTCTTCTCATTGATTAAAACAAAAGCCCTAAAGTTCCCACATTGCCAGGGATGTACTGACCCCAGGGCAGATGCCAACAACTGCTTACACACCCATCGTGAACATGCTAAAGCCACCTTTGTGATACATGGCATCTGACACACAGAGACCCAACCTTGCATCCCAACCTATCTGGAGGGAGCACCGTATAATTGGATAGAAGAGAGGGAAAAAAACCCTTATTTTAATAATACTTATTAAAAATAAAAATTAATAATAACAATAACCCAAACAGGGGGCCATCCTGAACCATCATGATTCTGAAAGCTCATTAGGAACTCTGTCCCAGCGATCACAGTCCGAATTGGACAGTCATGTGCATAGATATGCAGTGGGATGGGGACTCTAATTATGGCTCCGACCTCAGGATCGAGTGAAAGCTTGTACAGTTCTTGCCCCGTCCCTTTCAGTAGCTGCTCTGGGTAAGCTTGAGGAAGAGACACTGTCCTGCTACAACTCCACTGATACAACCAGAGAAGTCACACAACCACTTCTTTTTGGTTTGTTTCTTTCCTAAAATGTTTTTCCCATTCGCTACAGCTCTCCTTTCCCGTCCGAGGTTGTGATCTATTTGTAAGAGAGGATGTGCTTGACCACCTCCACTGACACCTGCTTTACTGCTGTAAAGCTTTCTCACAATGTTCTCCATCAGCACCTTGACTCATAGTTCTATGGGTCAGGGGGAGTCTTGTCAGACGCTCTCGAGCTAAGCTCTTTCCCTATTGGCCAGTTGACTTCTTGGCCAATTAACAGAATGAAATGAAATATTTTACTTTCCTTTGCCTAATTTTTTTTGCACACATCCACACTAAGAATTCTAACGGATAAACACTTCTGAGTTCTTCTAAGCGTCTTTCTCTTTCCTTCTGTCCTGACCTTTACAGAGGAGAGAGAGAGAAGCTACTATCCCCAGGAGGTTAACCTTGGAAGGAAGTGTAAGAATCAAAGGCTTCCTTTCAATAATAGAGAGTCCAATGTGTTAAAAAAATTCCAAAGAGGGAGCTATATGTGATCACAGATGTGTACGTGGCATATAGTCAAAGTGCCCACTCTCCCATCACGCCCTTCTGGTCCCCTTGATGTTAAGGGAATTTGTGGTACTCACCAGAAGGAGCCAAGATAAAATCTCAAGTGTATATAACTTGAACTTGAAGTTGACCACCTCCATGAACTATTTTTCTTCCTTCCTAAAACTAAGGACCTATTTTGAGGAGAGTGTAATATACCTACCAAGAAGAACCTGCGACCCAGAATTCCTTTATATCTGCTATCCCCTTAAATCTGAGCAGGGTGTCACCTTCAGCAGGGACACTTAGATGGAAGAGAGTCTAGCACACCAGGGTACTGAAAGTCACATTACGTAAAGAGGAAGTCAGTTGAGAGAGATGCCTCCCCTCTTGAAATTTCAGAAGAGTATTTTTAACACGTTTAAATATAAAGAATGGCTGCCTTTTGTTTGACCAAAGGCCTCGTGCAAAAAAGTCCTCATCTCAACCCTACACATCCAAGCCAGATCCCATGGTGACAAGCAAGACGTGACGTTACTCTGAGGACCCACGAGGCAAGGATTAATGAAAGTGTTCCATTAATGGGCTTTGATTTACAAACATCCAGAGGTAAGCACATTTTCCCGAAGCTACCTCTGCCGCCTTACTTAGTGGATGAATGTGTTTTTATCAAGTGTGATCTTCATGTGAATCACTTGAGTATTTGCTAATCCAGTAAGCACAGAGCTTCGCAAATGGTATTTGTGGTCTTATTGTTGACATCTTCTATGTAGTAATTGCTTTCTTAGTGCTGGAACAAAATATCTGACCAAAAAGCACTTTATGGAAGAAAAGGGTTTATTTTAGTTTATAGTTTTGAGCAGAAGTTTCATCATGGCAGGAGCTGACAGCCAGGCATCACATCTTTTTTTAAAAAATTATTTATTTATTTATTTGTAAGCGGGGGGGGGGGTAGAGAGAGCACGCCAGGGCCTCCATCCACTGCAAACGAACTCCAGATGCATGTGCCACTTTGTGCATCTGGGTTATGTGGGTCCTGGGGAATTGAACCCAGGTCCTTAGGCTCTGGAGGCAAGTGCCGTAACCACTGAGCCATCTCTCCAGCCCCAGGCATCACATCTTTCCATCAGCAGGGTGGAAATAACAATAGTGAGCCGAGGGCAGTAAGTGAATCTAGGCTGTAATACCCCAAGGTCCACCCCTCAGTGACAGGTCTTCCCCTGTAAGGCTCCACCTCCTAAAGTCTCCTCTTTCTCCAAAACAACTTCAACTGGGGATCAAGTATTCCAAGATCAAAGTATATGGGGACATTGTACTACAATCCACTACACTCAGTGATAACTAAAAAGAGAGTAAGTTGAGGCACGGCTGATAAAGGTCCCCCCTTCCTCGGGCATTGCTAAAGGACCTTTCCCACCAAGTTCTTAATTGATATCTCTGTCATTTTCTGCTAGAGCCCAATGGGCTCAGTTCTTGGAACCTAGCGAATGCTCAAACTAAATATTTTTGGAAAGGAAAAGGCAATGAGGGAAATGATACAGGAGTTCCACACTGTTGTAGTCAGTTCCGCATTGCTGGCTTGAACTTCAGGACAGACACTGTTTATGGGAGGAAGGAATTTTTTGAAGCTTACAGATCCAGGGGAAGTTTCATAATAGTGGAAGAGGCTGTCCCCCTTTTACAGGGCCAAGCAGAGAGAAACCACCACCAGCCAGCACCACAAATGGGCAGCAAAGCAGCAGGAACCCAGGCAGAGCTCAGATCTTTCTGCATACCTTTGGCCTGGAATACAGATCTGCCCCCAGTAACACCTTAGGGCTGGACCCTAGGATCTGCCCCCAAGTGACACCTCCTTCAGCCAGGCAGCTGAAGACCAGCTTTAATAAAACACCTGAATCTATTGGGGGCATACATTCAAACTACCATACACACTGAAGCCTCAGTATACAGGATTTCCCCAGTGCCCGCAACGTATGCACTGAGTTCATGGGTTTGATATGTATAGCAGAATTTTAAATTTTCATTCATTTTTGTTAAAAAAAATATTTATTTTCACGTAGAAAGAGACAGACACCGAGAGATAAGGCATTCCGTGGCCTCTAGCCACTGCAAACAAACTCCAGATGCATGCACTATTTTGTGCATCTGCTTTTCTGTGGGTACTGGGAAATCGAACTGGGGTCATTAGGTTTTGCAGGCAAGTGCCTTAACCACTGAGGAATCTCTCCAGCCCCTAAAATTTCATTCTGAAGGTAAGTATGGTGGTTGTGATTCCTAGCACTTGGGAGGCAGAAAGCAGGAGGATCAGGAGTTCAAGGTCATTATCAGTACATAGAGAACTTTATCTGGGTTGATTGTGAGATCCAAACACACACACACAAAATGAAGGTTTTTTTTCTCAGATAATCCAGGAACTAAAGGCTGACAATTATTTAGCAGGTCATAATTTAGAGAATTTAGCATCTTGAGTATGGGGTTGTGTAATTGAATATGAAGATCATTAAAATATTGGCAAAAGGTTTCTGCATATATAATGAACAAACATTAATTCAAAATCAATCGCATGATAAACCTGAGGTGTTTCTGGCTCATCCATGCAGCATTGGGCAGCCTTGTTCTAAACACACAACGTGTGCACTTGCACTGTTCATACTGTCATACAAGCAACCCCAGCCAAAACTGCCTGAAATTCCTCAGCTCACATTGGAGGCTGATGTATGTTATGAATTACAGAGCTTTGACCATCCAGAAGTGTCTGCTTGTAAAGACACATCATGGTTTAATTACAGAAAAAAAAACTTTTAATATTTTTCTTACCATCATTTCTCAACATGTAAATATCAAATTAGTATAGATCTTTGGATTATATTGTGTTGGAATGGTTGATTTAAAAAAATTGCTTTTTTGAGTTGCTGGCTTGAGTTTCATTAAAAAAAAAATCATCCAGTGGATTTTGCTTGGAATTAGGACAGAATTTCCCATAGTTTCTGAAGCAGCCCTAAATATGCTTCTAGCATTTTCTGCTATGTATTTATATGAAGTGATTTCTCAACATTGATGATTATGAAAATAATATATCCATCAACGTTGAAAAAGCATAGAAGACAATCAATGTCTTGAAACATCAAATAAACAGCCAGGAATTAACTTTTAAAAAACTTATTTTTTTTTTATTCATAAGCATGGAGAGAGAGAAGGGAAGGGAAGGGAGGAGAGAGGAGATGGGAGGGGAAGAGAGGGGAGGGGAGGAGAGGAGAAAAAAGGAGAGGAGACAAGAGGAGAGGAGAGGAGAGAGAATGGGTATACCAGGACTTCTAGCCATTGCAAACAAATTCCAGACACGTGTGCTACTTTGTACATCTGGTTTTATGTGGATACTGAGGAATTGAACCTGGTTGTTAGGCTTTTCTGGCCTTAAACAATAAGCCATCTCTCTAGCCCAGGAATTAATTTTTTATGTCAACTTTAAAAAGCACATTCATATTATTATGCAAATTTGCTTTTGACTTTATTAAAGGGTATGTGTGTACTAAAGAACTGTTTTAAAATGTATTTACAATTTATCATCAAGAAATCTTTCATTTGTACACCTATGGTAATTACTGATATACCTGGGTTCATGTGAAAATTCCTTGAGGAGATGAGCCTTATTATCCCAAAGTCTGCCCCCAGTGGCATCCTCCTCCAGCAAGGCTCCACCAAAGGCCCAACAGCTCTTCCAAATTGCTGCCAGCTGGGGAACAAGTATTCAGAACACATGAGCCTATGGGGACAGGGGGACAGGCAGCATTTCATGCAAAGCACCACAGTGCATAAAGGTGTTAACAGGTGTCTCAGAGTCCTCTCCCTTGAGGCTCTTCCTGCCTTCACCCCACCCCTTAAGACCGTATTTTCTCACCTGGGTAATGGAGGTAGCTGTAATCCATGAAACCTCCTCCTTGCTCTAATAACCTGCAATCCAATCCTTATGTTCCAGTGCTCATCGTTGAATTTAATCATGTGAAAGCTGGTGTTGCTCTCAACATTAGGCTGCTGTGGTGGGTAGCTGGGTGAGGCCACCTGTGTGCTGGGCGGCAGCCAGGCAGGCTGTCTGACGTGGCTGCAGGCCACCATGCTGTCTTGGTGCCAGTCTTTCTGTTTGTTCTGGAAGAGGGTGAACTTACCTCCAATAGCAAACCTTCAGGAAGCAGCATCCGTAACCTTTGGCTGAATGTCCAGGGCTTGGCAGTGTGCCACAGCCTGGCACGTTGTGTTATAGCGAGGAGTGTTGAAGCCAGAGGGTGCAGAGATCCATGCATTTGCAGGTGTCTCTGGGTGTCTGCAGGGAGCGGTTCCAGGATCCCCCACAGAGGCAGATTGAGGCAGTATTTGCATGGAACCCTTGCACTTTCTTTGTAATAATTTGAGTCATCTATAAGATGAATTATCATGCTTAATACCATGTAAATACTATGGAAACAGCTATTTTGTAGTGGGTAGTGTGGTGGTTTAAATGTAGAAGGTCCCCATTGCCTCGGGTATTTATGGTTAAGTTTCTCACTCAGTCCTCAGCTTGGAGCATTTGGGAGGTGGAGCAATGCTGGGAGAGGTGTGTCAGTGGGCAGATCTGAGTCCAGCCTGAGGGTGTGTTCTAAGTCAGCTTGAGCTCTGGCTATTCTCTCTCTCTCTCTCTCTCTCTCTCTCTCTCTCTCTCTCTCTCTCTCTCTCTCTCTCTCTCTCTCTCGATGAGGTGATCCAGCTTCCTTGGCCATGATGAAGCTTCCTCTGAAATCTGGATGCCTGAAATAAGCCCTTTTCTCCCCCAAGCTTCTCCTGGTGGGGTGCTTGTCCCAGCAAAGAGAATGTCACTGCCGCAGGTAGGGAAAGTGACAAGAGTTCAATACATATACAATATTTTGATGGACTTACTGGGGAAGTGCTTGCCATGCATATATGTGTGAGGAGGACCTGAATTCAGACCCTCAGCACCCACATGAAAGCCAGGTGTGGTGGCACATACCTGTCCTTCCAGTGGTTGAGAGGCGGAAGCAGGAGGATCCCTGGGGAATCACTGGTTTGCTAGTCTAACTAAACCAGTGAGCTTCAGGGTCAGTGAAAGACCTTGTCTCAAAATAAGGTGGAGAGCCAGTGAAGAGGACTCCACCCTTGGCCTTCGTGTGGGGGCACACACACATGAACACACATACACGCATACACTCGTGGATACTACACACATAGACACACAAAATCATTTTCAATATTTATTAGCAAATGGTAATTATGCTTAACAATGGGTTTTATTATGGCATTTTCCTACATGTACACAGTGTAGTCTTACCACTCTGACCCCATAACATTCTCCTTGTCAGCTCCCCCCTCCTTTCCTCTTCCCAACCCATCCTTACTCTTTCTTTCCCTCCCTCCCCTCTCTCTCTTTCTCCTCTCTCTTTCTTTCTTTTCTTCCTTCCTTCCTTTCTTTTTTCTTTCTTGCACGAGCCATCTCCCCAGGCCCCAGAAACAAAAATTTTGAACTACTAAAATATGACTCCTTCCTTGTCCTCTCTACTTGGTATATATGAGCATCGATTTCTCCTTTGCGAAAGTTACTGAGAAAATGTTACGTTCCTAGAACACACCTGGAGACATGCATATTCCCTCCCCAAATTATGGTTTTTAAAAAATATATTTTTTGTTTACTTATTTGCAAGCAGAGAAAGACAGAGAGAGAATGGGTGTGCCTGGACCTGTAGCCAATGCAAACGAATTCCAGATCTATGTAACACTTTGTTCACCTGGTTTATGTGGGTGCTGGAGAATCGAACTTGGGTTGTTAGGTTTTGTGGGCAAGTGCCTTAACCACTGAATCATCTCTCCAGGCCTTGCAGTTTTTTTTAAATACGGAAAACCTTCCTAAGCATTTGCTATCGATGTATTTCTCTTGCTGGGATTAGCTGACATGTTACAAGATGCTAATTTTGTTTTTGACATATATGTTCATGTATAAGCTTGGGCCTTGGGTTCTGTTCTTTTCTTTTCTTTTTTTGAGGTAGGGTCTCACTGTAGCCCAGGCTGACCTGAAATTCACTATGTATTCTCAGGGTGGCCTCAAACTCATAGTGATCCTCCTACCTCTGCCCCTGAGTGCTGGAATTAAAGGCCTGGGCCACTATGCCCAGCTATTTTCTTTAAGGTTTTTTTTTAGGTGTCTTCCCCTGCCTAAATAGTTCTGTGATTATTTTGCAAATTATAATTAGCAACAGTAATAAAAACTCTTTTTCCTTGAAAACTTTAATACAGACAAAAATTTTAGCTCAGAGTTGAGAGGGATAGAAATTACCTCAGAGCAGATAATATTGGTTAATAATATTATATTTCAATTTTTTATTTATCTTGTACCTGCTCATTTCTAAAGGACCTTTCCATCATTCCTCAAATTTTATCTTCTCTAAGGCTGTGTTTAGCACCATGTACAGTGGGTGTTATATTAAAATCATTCCATTTCCAAAGTGGGCCAAACATCCTGGACCCCAAATCAACCATGAGCAATTGAGATTTTTTTTAATGCCAGTCTGTCTGATTTCAAGTCCACTGTCCTGCCAGATATTTCTACATTGAAATTGCCCTGAAATTCAAAAATGTAGATAGCACAGTGGTTGCCCCACGCTGCACCACAATGACTTAATTACATGGCTAGCTTCCTGCACTGTTGGCCCAGGGACTCGGCCTGGTATATATTGTGAACCAGTTTCTAAATCCGAGGTGATGTCATGAGATGTTTTAATCCCGACTTCTCCTTTCTCTTTGATGTCTTCTTATTGCCAACAGCAGAGCCATTTGTTATGCACTCAATTAAGTCAGTCGTAGTGTAGGTGTGTAGTCTTTTGTAGAATGTGGAAACTTCTCATTTTACTGCTTCCTGGAGCCGAGAAGAGAGATGGCAGAAAAGGTTACAGTCATTCCATCGCTCTATTATCACCTTCCGCTGAGTACTTATCCCTGATTCGGGTGTCAGCACAGCAGACATTTTGAGGTCTTCTGAAAGCCTACATCCTTCCCAGCAACGCAGACAGCCCCTGACCTTTGCGGCTGGAGGTAATGACCAAGGCGACCTTTAGGCCAAGAGTGGGTGGCGAGACTTTCTTTTCTGTGACAGTCATTTTGCTTTGCCTCTGTCTGTGATTTTAATTGGAAGCTTGTATGGTGTGAATCTGCCAGAGCTCTGAGTGGAAAGATGGCATCTAACCGGCTGTCCTCATAAAAGAACGCTCTCCACGCTAACCCCAAGGTCATTGCCACGGTTCCAGATGCAAAGGATATTATCTGCTTCCTTTAGGGAAGACACTGTTAGCAGAAAAAGGCTTTTTCCTACCTGGGCCATGGCATATGTTCTTGATGCGTGTGTAGATGTACGTGTGCGTTGTCTTACGCACATATTTGTGTGGGGACAGGTGGACAAGTGTGAGGGTGTGTGTGCATATGTGTGCACAACCTTGAGTGTAGGTCCTCACTTTCCACCTTGTCTGGCAAAGGGAATCTCTAGTTTTCCCTGCACATGCCGGACTAGCTTCCAGGGATTCTGGTGGCTCTGTCTCCCTTCTTGCCATAGGAGCGCCCAGATTACAGATGCTCACTACTGAGGACCTGGATATCTGAACTCAGGTCCACGCATTTGCTTACCCACTGAGCCATCTTCCCCACCCCTCCATTTCTTTGTTGAGACAGGTCCTCTCAGCTACATTGGCTGGCTAGCACGCCCCAGGGATCCTCCACAGGGCTAAGATTACAAGCATATACCACTGTGCCTGGCATTTTACAAGGGTTCTAGGGTTCAAACCCAGGT
Source organism: Zapus hudsonius (assembly GCA_004024765.1). Lineage (NCBI taxonomy): Eukaryota > Metazoa > Chordata > Mammalia > Rodentia > Dipodidae > Zapus > Zapus hudsonius. The sequence goes on along the minus strand of PVHP010025896.1, from coordinate 7,193 downwards.
CCTCATGCTTCCAAGACAAGCACTTTTCAATCTGAACGACTTATCCAATGCTCTTTCCCAAGTGCAACCCCCAACTTATAAGCCATTTCTTCGAGTTCCATCTCAGGTTTGTGTCCTGTCAGACACTGCTCGCCATAGATATACCCATATACCCAGAATCCTTTGTTGCATTCCACAATGCAGACTAACCTAGCCCCTTCTAGAGGTACATATTTCTCTTTATCACTTGCCACCACAATCACACGCCCATTCTTTCCTTAGATAGAATACGTCTTTTCAGAGAGTTAGCGAAAAGAAGCTGACCATGAAACTTTCCTCAGTATCTGTCTGTGCCGGGGCCCCGTGGCAGGTGCTTTGATATGGTTTATTCCATTCTCACAACAACCCTGCAAGTTCAGTTGGCTGTACTCACTTTGCAGGTACAAAATTAGAGCATCATGTGGGCCAAGGGTCACGCACTGCCATTGAGCAGGGAGCTGGTTTACTGTGCCAGTTATACCAGGTAGGGAAGGGTGAAGAGGCTGAAAGTGTGTGTGTGTGTGTGTGTGTGTGTGTGTGTGTGTGTGTGTGTTTGTGTGTGTGTGTGTGTGTGTGACTTCAGGTTCCTGGAACATCCAAACATGGATTCTCTTTAGCTCGAATCACTCACTCCATAGTGCCAGAAACACTGAGGCTTCCAGTGGGTCAGTCTCTTGACTATCACACACCACCAGCATGTCATGGAGGGGAGCATCTAAAAGTGCCAAGCACATAGGGCAGGTGCTCCTCTGGTTGGCGAGCCATGAGGATCAGGAAGACACCATAGCAACACTATTCAGCCCCCAGGTCACACAGCAGACACACAGGCAGGCTTCCCAGGGAGCATGTCAGTCATGTTCTGGCCCCGAGGAAGCTGCGACATTATCCAGAGGTACTTCCTCCTTCCTCAGAACCAGTCAAGAAGGAAAGTTCTCAGAATTTATATCTACTGGGTAGGGTGACCTTTTTTAGCAAAAGCTACAGGGAAGAAAACAACACATGCATGCGTACACATACACACATAATCATAAACCAGAGATATTGAATTGTACATAACAAAACAGGGCTGGGAAGATGGATTTAAAATGCTACTCAAAAATTAATAATTAAGTGCTACTCAAGCATGAGGACCTGAGTCTGGATCTCGGACATCCACATAAAATACTGGATGTGGTGACGTGTCCAGGGAGGTGGACACAGCTAATCTCTGGGGCTCGCTGGCTAGACAAGCAAATCAGTGAGCTCCAAGTTCAGCTGGAGACCGTGTATCAAAAAATAAGGTGGAGAACAATTGAGTAAGGCAACCAACGTCATTGTCTGGTTTCCACACATACGTGTGCATACACAACTGTTCAAAAACACGTGTGAATATTCGCGCACGCACATGCCACACACACACACACAAATACAGTTTATAGAATGCCAAGATTTATTTTCTCCCCTTTTCAAGTTTGCTTTTTCTTTTCCAAAAACCCAGAGCAGGAGATAATGGTGCTTGCACTCTCTCTCTCTCTCTCTCTCTCTCTCTCTCTCTCTCTCTCTTGAGTCACATGATTTGGTCAGCTTGAGACCTACACCATTGGAGTGTGTACCCACACCTTTCAGGGACTCCACTCTGTAACCTGAATCACTTGTGTCCCGGATGTTTCTCCCTTTCCAGCCCACGAATATCACGCATCCAGCTCAGCCTTTCACACTCATGGCCCGGAACCCTGGCATATTGGCAGAATAGGGCAATCAAGCTATCCATCAGGGGGGGGGGGACAGGCAGGCAGAAGGGCATCTCCAAGGCAGCATAATTGGCACTGATGATTGTCGAAGGTCCAACAAAGTGCCATCATCTTAGAGAAACATTGTGTTTTTAGACCCCATCAAGTTTCGCAATCCGGCTTGTGCTCGTAAATTGCCATATAACCCAGGCAATGAGTATATAGGGATATGGGTATATATATACTGTTGTTTGAGTGTTCAAACAGAGCTGGAAGGAAGGCTTGGTACACCTCACAAAGTGCTTAACAAGGACCCTGACAACAGTGACCCACCGCCTTTGTGTGGACAGCATCTTCACACCCACTCATTCAGTAGCAGACTGAATGAAATGTGTTCTGTTGCTTTGTGTGGGGGAAAAAAAGAATGAAAATAATGGCCATTCAGACGAAATAAAGCTTTTCGGTGCTCTTTCGAAAACACTCTTGTTTTCATTGTTGTCTCTGTGTTCACATAATGGCCTGATCCTTGTCCTCCATTGAAATACGCCCAGGACAAGAAAAACATCTCAGCCCCCACACAAACCCATGTGTGCTCTTGAGGTGATCAACAGGGAAGGCGTGGGCCAGACAGGATGCTGAGCCAGGTTTTCAGAGGGCTCCCTGCTCAGCTCAAGACAATGCTGGTGACTTGGATGGCAGGAAGAGACTTGCGGGGAAATTAGCCTCCTTCTGTTGGACGAGACTACCAGGAGGGGCGAAGAGGACCATCTTCGTGCTCCCCATGAGGCTTGCATGGGCTGGGCACTTGATAGGTGTTGCTGGCTGAATACTCACCTTTCTCCTTTCTGAGACAGAATACCGGAGAAAGATAACTTAAGGAAGGAAGACTAGCCTGGGGTACATGACCCTTCCTCAGATACACACACATACATACATACATATATACACACATACATGAGATCATATTTCAGGTAAATAGATGATAGATATCCAGACAGATAGATCGATATATGATTTATAGATAGATAGATAGATAGATAGATAGATAGATAGATAGATAGTAGATACATAGATAGTAGATACATACATACATACATGCATACATTTTAAAAATATTTTATTTATTCATTTTCTAGTGCAGAGAGAGAGAGCACACCAGGCCTACCACCTTGTGGGTCTGGCTTATATGGGTACTGGGGAATTGAACCTGGGACATTAGGCACTGGAGGCAAGTGCCTTAACCACCAAGCCATCCCTCCACCCGCATGCATACTTTTTGGAGACCTTGTCTCAGATAGATTGCTAGATAGATAGATAGATGCATACATGAGACCTTGTCTCAGAGAGACAATACATACATACATATGTACATACATACACAAGAGACCCTGTCTCATAGATAGATAAATGATCGTAGATAATAGACAGAGAGAGGGACGAATGGTAAGACAGGTGGTCTAGTAGCCACACTCTAAAAAGTGAAAAGAAACATAAAATGAGTTTCAGTGAAATATTTTTCTTAACCCAATATGTCCACAGTATATAAACTCCAGCATATGTTCAGTATAAAAAAACCACTTTTTTGCATGTGCATGTGTGTAGAGAGCATGTCTAGGGTGTGATGTGTGTGCAGATGCCCTCACCCCGTGTGTATGCGTGTGGAGGCCAGAGGAGACCTTGGGGTGTCCTCTCCCAGCTCATCTCTGTAGAGTGCTTGAGATGGGGGGTCTCTGCCTCAACCCATAGTTACTACCTGTCAGCAAGCCCCACTGTGCACACGGCCCCCTCACACCAGACTAAGGTTATAGATGTGTATGGCCACACCCAGCTTTATTTTTGTTTAATGTGGGTTCTGGGGAGTCAAGTTCAGCATTTTCTGACCTGACAGTCTTGTGCTTCAGTGGTAAATGCTCTTAACTCCTGAGTCATCTCCCCAGCCCAGGAAAACAACAAAAGCACCTTTTTAATAAAATGCTTTTTAACTTACATTGAGTCCCCCATCACCCTTATCCAGTGTAGGTGTTATGTCTGGAGCCTACCTCAGCTTGGACTGGCCATTCTGTGCCCAACAGCTCGTGTGGTTGGTGGCTACCTGTTTGGCCAGCACAGATGTAAGCACTGTCCTTTACATTTTGTGTGAAGAAGCATCGGAAAAGGCAGCCAACAGTGGGCTCTATAGTGAATAGCAGTCACCTGTCACTGTCATTAGCCATGAGTCCCAGAAGCTCTGAGTGAGACTACGGTAGTGGATGATGGCACATCAGACTCTTGACAGGAACGTTTCTCCTGTTGAAGATGAACAGAACTCAATTCCAGACTTTGGCTGGCCCCTTTGGCTTTGCTGGGGTGTCCCAGAGATATTCTGTCCATTTGCTTATCACTGGTTTCACCCCCTGTACTCACTTCCATCATCTCAAATGAGTTCTAGCCAGAGTCAGGCTTTCCCCATTTCTCTATAGACGGGGTCATCTAATCAACTCATTATACCAATATTACTGAAAATAAGGGCAGAGGTCAAAAAAAAAGAGAAAAAAATTCCTAAAACAATGAGGAGCTATCCGTTGCTAGGGCAAGAAGTGTATTCCAGCCCCTTCCAAATGATACCCACGCTTTCTCGGCTCTTGCTGTGACCCTGATATTAACCACCAAAGTTTATTCCCAAAAGCTTACACCAAAGAACATCATGTACATCCATTTAGATTTTATGGTGATATTAAAAGAGCTTATGAAATAGAAAGTAAAGATCTGAATTAAACATTTGGGTCATGGCGGTTTGCATAAAGGGTAGCTTATGAGAAGCATATTCAATATTGCAACGGGAATAAGAATAACACCATGTTTATTAGAGCATCCTATATAGAAAATGTCATAGAGGCAATACGCTCAGCTGCCAGGAGGAACACTGGCCCTGAGGTTTGTCTGGGGGATAGATTCAGCAGGCTGGCACCTCAACCCCAATATCAAGGCTCTGGATACCAGCTGCCCATCACAAAGCAGCCCGAGGGATGACGGGGTGGCTCAGTGGGTACAGTGCTTGCTGAGCAAGCATGGAGGACCCAAGTTCAAATCCATCATCCACGTAAAAGCTGAAGATAAGTGTGCACCTTTAAACCCAGTGGTGGGGAGACAGAGACCAGAGGCTCTCTAATCATCCTAGATAGCTAGGCTAGCCCGATTGGTGAGCTCTGGATTCAGTGAGAGACCCTGTCTCAAGAATTAAGGTGCAGGGCTGAAGAAGTGGCTTAGCGGTTAAGGCGCTTGCCTGCAACACAGAAGGACCTGAGTTTGATTCCCCAGTGCCCATGTAAAGCCAGATACACAAGAGGGCGCATGTGTCTGGAGTTCATTTGCAGTGGCTGGAGGTCCTGGCATGCCCATTCTCTCTGTCTCTGTCTCTGTCTCTGTCTGTCTCTCTGTCTCTCTGTCTCTCTCTCTCAAATAAATAAATATTAAAAAAGAATTAAGGTGCAGAGTGACTGACACCTGACACTGACCTTGGACCTCTGCACATGTTACACACACTCATTTCTTACCCTCACACATGTGTACCCCCACACAAATGAACATACAGACAGCTACACACACACACACACACACACACACACAGAGGTACCTTCTATGAGTGCCTAGAGATTCAGAGAATCAAACTCCCATTCACTCTAATTAGTATCCCAGCATATTCTAGAACAATCTATATCTGCTGTCTTAAAAAGGATGGAATTATTTTCTCTGATAATGCATTAAACCAAGTCCTGGGTGAGTTTCCTAGAACTAGAGGCACAAGATAATATGGAAGGTACCGGACAGAAACCTATTGCTTTGGTAAACAGCTGATTAACAAATATTAATCAATAAAATAACAATCTTAGAAATGCTAATCTCTTTAGAGAGACAGAGTTCCGGGTCCCTACTCTCCAGGAATGTAAGGCCTAGTTGGAAAACAAGAACCGTATGCAGTGATAACTCACGGTACATTGTAGAAACGTGGTACAAGACTCAAGCTCTGGGGGCTACAGTTCTACCCTGAACTCAGTCCCTTATGGGTACTGGATCTCTGGCTTAGTCCCTCCCTAGAAAATATCGTACCTACAGATTACCCATGACTCTTGCTAAGGCCAAATTCCTAATCTGTCAATAGCATGTCTTTGAGCCTGTGAAGTGTGGGGTCTACTGCTCCTGGGGCTCCTCCCAGCTGTCACATTCTATAGTTCAGAGGACCTTGAAGAAGAGTCTGAAGATCCCTTGGTGAAGAAAAAGAGTTGGCGCTTGGCTTACCGTGTTACCAGAGCAAAACCTTCCATTCGATTCAGAATGCACAGATAGAATGCTGGGATACGAATTAGAGTCACCAGGAGTTTTGATGCTCTGTAGTAAAGCTTGAAGGAGCTACGAAGAAGCTTCAGAGAGGGCTGGAGAGATGGCTCAACAGTCAAGGCACTTGCCTGCAAAGTCTAACAACCTGGCTCCATTCCCCAGTACCTACTTAAAGTCAGATGTACAAAGTGATGCATGCATCTGGAATTTGTTTATAGTGGCTAGAGGCCCTGGCACTCCCTCTCCTTCCCTCTCCCTCCCTCTCTCCCTCCCTCTTTCCCTCTCCATCCCTCCCTCCCTCTCCCTCCCTGTCTCCCTCTCCCTCCCTCTCTCCCTCCCTCTCTCTCTCTCCCTCCCTCTCCTATCTTCTTATAAATATTTTTTTTTAAAGCTTCAGAGAGAAAAATGCCATCTGGGTGTCACTGAGACCTTAACCACAAAGCTGAGTCACTCTCTCTTTCAGGGGTACACTAATCAATCAATCATCAGTGCTGTCTGGGTGTGCCAACACATCCATGGCTGTTAAGCCAAGGGCTTCATATGGCAGGCCGAGCCAGCAGGAAAGGGATGTCAAGGCTGCTGTCTGACGTGACAAGTAGCCTTTCCTGGGTCTATAGTACCGGCCACAGCTACAGGAGACGGTTGCATTTCACTTTGGCCATCCTTAGTGTGGACACACGCAAAGACACAGGCACCCACAGTGCCTTCACGTTGACATAGGGTGGGTTGGTTTCTCTCGCTTACCCAACTCTTATCGCCCAGGGACACTTTTATTTAGCTGGCTCCTCGGCCACAAACTGTTTCATTATGTGTTGCCCATAGCTTGGCTTCCTGAACGTTCTTTCGAGCAGATAGTTTTATCTGCTTATCTGTCCTGCCTCCCTGAGCGTAGCCCTGAAGCTGGTGGCTCTGAAACCATTAAGGCAAGAAACCACCCTTGCAGTAATTGTTGGAGTCGGACTTTTTCATGTCTGTTTCATGAAAAGATGATGTGTGGTTAGATTTCAGCTGGGCCTCCCCGAGGGTGTCATTTGTGCCTGAGGTTACCCACAGTGTCACGTGGTCTACCTTCTTTTGCAACATGGCGATCTTATCTTCTGGAAGGCACCTTGCCATGAGGCTGTAGCTTCTCTCCCAGCTCTCTCTCTCTCT